>VXBC01004083.1:451078-470760 GCA_013399945.1 Ploceus nigricollis | reverse complement strand
AAAAAGCCACAATGAGGTAAAACGTAGATGAAATACAGAGATTAATCAAATCACAAATATAGTCTCTTATCCTAAGGCATTTAAGAGGTCCACTAGATCCTGTACGGAAGGACAAAGATCTAACTTAAAATTAATTTCTGTTCACAACAAAATCTTGTCTAAAAACATTGCATTTTCCTAGTGTTGATGCTGCATTTCCCATTATTATATTTCCACAGATCTGCAATACCCCTGAAATTTCCTTTTCTCCATTCATCTTTCCTGCTTTGGAGTTAATTTGTATTTCCTTCCATTACTGACCCTGTCACTTTGCTTCCACTCCAGACTCCCATTGTTCTGCTCAAACTATTTATATTCCAGTCCTTGGTTACACTTCAGTCCATGACTTATTTCTGAATTAGTTACAATCCCAGACACATTATTCAATCTACTCCTTTCTTTTCTCAGCGTCTTATCTCTCTATCAGAATTCATCCTCCCACTTAGTTTTTCATCAGACACGTAGGTCAAGGATGGCTGATTTTTATTCACAGCACACAACTCAAAAATATGAAATGACACTTTTTTACCTACTTCCAATTTTTTTTCTGATAATTAACACACCTTTTGTCTTCAACAAAAAGACACCATTATGAGTTCACAAATTTCTCTGGATAGTCATGAACTGGGCAGGAAATGTTTTTACCAGTCAAGTGTACTTTGGCATTTCTGCTTCCAGCTGATTCAGAAGTGCAGATGTATTTCATGGATACCTGCTGGATAGTTACCCCTTTGGGCTTGCACCTCACCAACACACACTAGTATGCTACGTGATCCTGAAAAATTTGGGTGGAGATTTTATTTCATCCATTCTCTTTTCTCTGCCTGTGCTGAGGATGACAAGGTGGAATAAGTTATATTCTGTTAGTCCTGATGGATGTGTACAGGGGGTCAAAATAATGTATTTTTTGTATTTTACAGGAAGTACTTCCCAGGACCAACTTGAAAGGTTAATGCACACATCCAGCATCTGATCTGTAGTAAAGTGAGAAGAACAAAGCATGAAATACGAATAAACTTTGGAAAAGTTTAGACAACAAAGATGACGCTAAGAATTATTTTACTGCATTTTGTACCAACCTGAACATAATCAGATTTTGTTCTGCATGTTTTCCTTTAACTGATCTTTGTGTCTATTTTCCAGGACATTGTTTACTCTGGTTTATGCTGTCTGGCTTTATAAATGGATCTTTTTCGTAGTAAAGTCTCAGATGTGGGTGTTTTTTTTTCAGAAATGTAGACGAATTATGCCCAATGCTTTTACTTCCAATGGGTTCAACAAAATCAATTCAGTTATATTAGTAATGTACTTTCCAACACTCAGCAGCCATCTAGGTTTGAATTTTAATAAAACTAACACACTGTGTACTGGCTGCTGCATGAGTAGTAGCATTATGTTGCACTTATATAATAATAATTCTATTTACTAGGCAAGATACAAATGAAACACCCAGAATATAATAACATAAAAAAAAAATAAAATTAGAAGTCAAGATACTTTTTCAAGCACCATTACACTTGAAAATTAAGTGAGCTGCAATGCTTTGTTTTACTTTTTCTCTCTTCCCAGGCAGAGGTCCTGCCTCCTTAGGTAGGGAGATACAATAAGTTCAGCTACTCGGTATTAATGTGAGTTTCTGCACTGAATACATGATGATGTGCAACCAAGACAATCTCTAGACACACTCTGTACCATTTTCTGTGCTACACAGCATATGGGAGAAAGTAAATCTGGAATTATCAGCCAGCTAGCAATGAAACAGCAAAGTCTGGGGCTTTTTCCTACTGCTTGTGCTGATACAGAAGAGGTAATTCCAGTACACCAGTCCCTCGTTCAGATCCTTCAGGTACTCCATTTCACCACTTGCTGGAAGCCTTTTCCAAAAAATTCAACAGCACAAATTGCTGGATGACTGGAGAAGATGAAGAACAACTTCTTTTGTGCTAAGGAAGCATCTCACTGCTGAAAATAGTAATTTAGCACTGAAGATGGAAGTATGGGCAGGACAATGAATGTGTGTGCTGAGCTGAACTAAATACCTCTGGGAGGATATTTATATACTTATCCCATTTGCTAGTCTTAATGTAGTTATTGAAAGAGGTCTGTTTGTTAGATTTTGTTTTATTTCACAGGTTTTCACAGAGATGCTGAACTCAGATACCTGGTTTAGTGGTGGCTTGGCAGTGCTGGGTTAATGGTTGGACTCAAAGATCTTAGAGGTCTTTCCCAACCTAAATAATTCTATGATTTTTAAAGTGATTGAAGTGATTTGCAGTACTGTAAAGACCCTGGACCCAAGGCATTATCAGATGGAACCTTCTGCATCCTCCTGCTTTCTCTTGTCTTTGCTGTTGTGTTTATTATCCCAGATTAGTTATTCACAAAGACTTTGGGCACCCTGCAGTCAGGACAAATACTCATTTTCTCTCTCTGACAAAGCTTTATGAACAACAACCCCTCCTCACTTGGGAGTTCTAATTAACAGTGTACTATTACAAGGAAAGCCATCATAATTTTGCCTTGGTGCCAATGTTACATAATTAACATACCCTAGAGTGATGTCACACTGCTGTGAAATACCTTGACTGTGAAATACATCATTCCTCAGTTAAAACTGCATCCCAAGAAATACTATAAAAGAATCAGAAGTCTTATGACATTCCTTCTCATCCTAACTTATAACAGAGATTTTCCACACTTCAGCTTTGTTCCTGACATCAAAGTGTAAATTTTACAGGTTTTGATTAATTTCTCATGCAAAACCTCACCATGTTTGCAGTGTATGTATTATTTCCCTTCTGCTGGTGTTCCTAGAGCCCTGATTCTGTTCCTGCTCTTCTTTCCCTGGCAGGTATTGTGTGCAGAATGGGGCTCCTGTGAATTGTCATAGTTTCAGTTGAATGAAGATGTAATAATGTGTTTCTTCTGAGAGTTTTGTCGAGGGCCTCTGCTAACACTGTGGGAAAGCATCAAAAACACAAATTGGAGATGAGTGCTCAATGACTCTTTGCAAAGCTCGCTCATCAAATGTGCTTTCCTCTTTATTAGCACTGTAAATGCTTTAAGTGTGGAAAACTCATTTTGTGCATTGCTACAGAAAAACTTAGTTGAAAATAGACTGTGAAATATGCCAGTAATTTTTCAGTTAAAATAGGAGGAAAATGCACTTTATAATTACAGAATCACAGAGCAATTTAGGTTGGAAAACATTCCAAACATCATCAAGTCCAACCTTTGACCCATCCCCACCTTGTCATGCAGATGGGAGCACTGAGTGCCACGTCCAGTCAGTCCTTGAACAGTCCCAGGGATGGGGACTCCAAACCTCCCTGGACAGTTCCAATGCCTGACCACCCTTTCAATGAAGAAATTCTTCCTGATGTCCAACCTGACCCTCCCCTGGCATCGCCTGAGGCCATTTCGTCTTGTCCTGTCACTGATTTCCTGTGTAAATTTATTTCTGTTCATTTTGTGAGCACCCAATTCAGGTTCCTTGAGGCTTGAATTCAAGGAACCTGAGCAACTCACAAATTCATGAGAGCTGTAGCTCTCTGAAATGTAAGTTTAAGAATTGTAACCATTATATGCCCAAAACCAAGAAATACTACATGACCATTAAATTAATCAAATTTTATGCAAATTATGTAACTAATAAAGACTGTTTTTTAATTGCTTTGTGTCTGAGCTGCCCAGTAAGTTCAAATTTCAGCAAAATCTCCCTTTTTCTGGTCATAGTGTCCCATGTGCAGGTACATACTCTGTTGTCTAATAAGGATTGAGCTGAACTTTATCCTTACCAGAGCAATTAATAGGGTGGTTCTACTCTATCCAACTTCTTAATTTGAAAGGCAGGAAAACAAAAGCAGGGTTTATAGTATGTCAATTTATTTGCCCATTAGATTTGGATGTAATTGGTCAACAGGCCCAAAAAATACTGAACAAATAAAGCAAACACCCAGAAAGGCACGTGTGCAATGTGCTTCATGGCTTACAAACCACTCCACAAACCCAGAACTGCACCTCCAGCCAGGGCCAATCTATTTATCAATACTACTTCTGTGAAATTGTGCTGATTTTTGTCCTTTGAGATCTGAAATCTTTGATAATTACTGTTAGAAATCCTGTTTTGTTGGATTTATTGTACTTTAATCAACATTCAGCTTTCCTTAAATTCTCTAGAGTAGTAATGAAAAGTGGGAGATAAATAAACCGTGGTTTCTGCAGTTCTGTTAGAGAATTTTAAGAAAGGGTTTGGGCTGATTTATTGGCTATTGAGTAACACAACAGAAAATATTCATCATCCTTCAATCTAAGGTCACAAGATGTTCTCAAAGATCTAAAATCACAGTAACAATTGAGGACTTAAATTTACTGCAAATGAATTGTAACATCTAAGGATCAAGAGATAAAAAGGGAAAAAATCACTATGTTTAAGGGATAGCAGAAGGTGGATAACACTTGTAATGTCAGATGAACAGGCTGTGATAAAGGATTTGATTCTTAGAGGCTATTTCAGAAGAAATAATAATAATAATAATAATAATAATGATGATGATAATAATAATAATAGTTTATTTTATTTTACTTTANTTTTATTTTACTTGATTTTATTTTGTTTATTTTATTTTATTTTTATTTTTTTCATCATTATGATTATTGATTGATTAATTACAGTTTCAAATTTCCCTTGCTGGATGGTATTTCATATAGAAACACAGGTTAATTAAGCTTATAAAAGGTCACATTTAATACCATTAATCATAGAACCTTAGAACCACAAAGTGGTTTGGGCTGGAAAGGACTTTCAAGACCATCTTGTTCCAACCCCCTGCCATGGGCAGGGACACCTTCCACTATCCTAGGTTGTTCCAAGCCCTGTCCAACCTGGCCTTGGACCCTTCCAAGGATCCAGGGGCAGCCACAGCTACTCTGGGCACCCTGTGCCAGAGCCTCACCACCCTGACAGGGAAGAATTCCTAATAAAAATATAAGCAGACCATTCTTATTAGAAAGAGATAAAGCCGACAAAATTAACTAAATGTTAGTGGTGATAGAGTGAGCTTCAAAGGAGAATATGCCATTATGTAAAACCAGGTATTAAACTTCAGGGGGGATGACTGATATGTCTTTTAAGTTAAATGAAAGCAAAACAGAGCTTTAAAAAATTATAGGGAAGGAAAGATCTGCAGTATTGTTAGAATTTTATGTGAGGAAACAGAGGGACTATAAAGAGGGCATTGACAGTACAAATGGGAATAATGAAGCAGTACTGAGGAAGAATATTAAGATAAACATAAAATGTTCTTTAAATACAATAGAAGAAAAAGATAGGAAACAAAATATGAAGAAATTGAAGGAGAAAACAAAGCATAGCAGTGTGAATAGCTAAAAATGAATAGGCAAGTGAATCACATCTTTAGTAGGAGAGTATCCTCAACACAGTTGTGCAGACATGGATTTCCACCTGCTTTCAGGAACAAAATGAAATAATTTAAGCGGTAGAATAAGAAAAGGCCTCACCTCATAAGCATCATGTCTGTAAAAGATTTCATTCAGAGGTGGAGAGGGAGTTCATAGTACCTTGTTTGGGGGATTTTTTCCAGATTTAGTCAGTGGTGGCTCTAAAAGGCCATTCCCTCTGGAAGTCACCACTTCAAGAATATACACATGTAGAAGAACGTGGTGCTAAAGGAAGGAAACAGAAATGCAATGGCTAAGCCATAAAGTTTATAGCTTTGGGGGCTAGTTATATATGGTTTAATTGAAATCTGACAATTTCTTGTCAATGTCAAGAAAGATGCTTTGCTTGATTCAATCCCTTAAATTTTGTTTTGCATTTTCTGCATTTCCTTTTGAAGCAGCTGCTGTTGACCACTACTGGATATTCATACCTCACTAGATTAATCATATTTCTTCTTTTCTTAAGTGCCATGAGAACTAAAATCAGAACTTAACTCCTGAGATATAGAAGTTCTTTTATTGCAGACAGTAGTTGTGAACTTTTTGTTCTCTGATTTTGTGAGGCTAATAGGCAAGATCCAGGACATTGCTTCCTTCTTAATGTGCTGATTTTTCTGGATGATGGAAGAAAGGGGAAGAGGCATGACATTTGCAGATTATAATTATACATACTTGGGTCCTTTCCTTCTCATAATAGTGAGTGATAAAACCAAAGCACGTTCTTTCCTCTTGGTGCCTCTTCTGTACATAATGCATCTGTATTATGTGATAATCAGCACATCTCCCACTTCATTATAATATATATAGCCAGGAGTTGCAGAAGTTCACATACTCTGCTATATTCAATTTATTGCCTTGTGGAACCCTCAGAAGTGCTGCAAAGTTTGGCCACTGGCACTCTTAGGAGTATATATTGCCATGAGAGGGAGATGTGCTGACTGCTCAGGAAAGGAAAAGTGCATTTAAAACAAGCAAATACCATCACAGAAGGCTGCAATGAAATAACTTTTAAGCATTTGATTAGGAGTCTCCAAAGCCAAAGAAGTTTAGAAGAAACAGCAAGGGCAGCTAATAACCTTAATTCAGTAGGATCCTGGCAAAGGTTGGCAATACACTTGGTACTGAGGGAAATATGGTGGAAGGCTGCTGAGTGAGCAAGCATGCTAATGGAGATACATAAACTGCATTAACTGATGGGACTGGGGAGTGGAAGTCTGCCTGAGTTTTTAATATACAAACTCTATTAATTACAGTATTTCAGAAGAAAGAATGTATTCAACAATTTTCTCTCTCTCGCTGCCCCCCACAGCTTTGGTGGGAGGAGGGGGCAGCTGGTCCAGTGGTATGCTGGGACAGGAATCAAAAAGAGGCTTGAACATGGTTTCAGACTCTTTTCAGAGAAATCAATGCCTTTATATTTTGCAAAACTTACAGTACTATAAGACAAACTTAGGAAAAGAAAATATTTCAGAGGTCAGGGATCACTCAGAAAGGGCGATGTGGCCCAATGCAGAAACAATTAAGAAAATAAAATATAGTTTTTATTTCTGCCTCTACCACTACACTTCCATGTCACTACTGGCATGTTGCTTCATCTGACTGCTCTCCCTAACAGCACTTCTCAAAATGGGCTGAGAGTACTGCAGGGATGGGCTGGTTCTTACGATGCATTTGCATTTATACAACAATTTTAAAAAATCACACTCACCAACTGATTTGGTGGCCAAGAATTTTTAGCTTTCAAATAAATACATAAACAAAAAGATTACATAAACCTGAGTCAACAGTGGAGGCTCCTGTAACAGAAACACTGAGCTTGTGCAGCACATTTACAGAGATTGCAGGTAGGTCACAAACACTAGTAAGCCAAAAGATTTTAAGAAAGCACATATAATGCTGCCCTGAGCATCTCACTGCAAAGGAACCAGGGCAGGAGACTGCCCAGGAAAACTCTGCATCCTGTCACACCAGACTGTATAGAGTTTTCCTGATAAATGATTGGTGTGAACAAGAGAAGCTCTTTTATACCCATGCCCCTTCTTTGGTACTTTTATATTTGAATCCAGACACTTGAGTCTGAGAAAGGGGGATTTTCTTTTCACTGAACTCTGCAGAAAGTCTCTAACTTGGGAAAGGGCAGTGCAAGTCCTGATTACACTCTTGTGTATCACCTCCAATGTACAGACATGGAGTGCAGACCACAGGAAGAAACCTAATTGTTGTTCCCTGGTCATTGTTCTAATACCTGTNGGAATTTTCTCAGCCATGCAGGGACACTCACTGGCCCAGGGACAGGAGATAATTAATAATTAATGTCCCATGAACAGAAGAGATCTCCTGGAGGGAGGATTTGTGGTAGGAGATAAAGAAAACTGCCCAATGAACAGCAGATACCTGCCCCACCTCTGACAGATGGAAATAGGATACACATCCCCAGCCACATCTTCCAACCTAAGACACTCTGGCACCAGGTCTGTCAGAAAACCTGAACAAGTTGCAAATGCACCATCAGAGCCATAAACAAAGTCTCTGCCTGTTCATGCTGGCAAATGAACCACGTGGTTTCACTTCAGTGCAGGTTCCACAGCTGTGCCCTAAGGCCCCCTGGGACAAAGGCAGTTTGCAGTCCCTGTGACAGCACCTGTAGCTGGGGTTACACATCACACCCACACCATTTCACATCATTTTCTTCCTAGCAGGCAATGATGGTCCTTCAAATGCTTCAGATTCTATCTAAAATTAGATGCTGGACATTCTGTACCAGTCTTGTGGGAGATGGAATATTTTTTTCTTAAAATCAGTGCTTATCAGTCACAGCCACACTTTATCCTTTTATCCATGTGGTGTCATTGGAAACATCCCAAAAATTAGGGCACTGTGGTGAGAAACAGAAATTTTCTTTTATTTTCCATGCAATGATGCAAAAAAGCCCTGACCAACTAAGGGATAAAAGTTAGAAAAATAGTAATTAATGGAGAAACCTCCAGCTCCATGAGGACAAAGAAAAATTAAACTACATTTTGCTAAGCATGTAGCAAAAGAAAAAAAAAAGGAAAAGGTGATGTGATAAGATGACTCATTTTGGACACAGATATTGCAAACAGTGGGGACTTTAATTGCCTTGCAATTAAAGGGTGAAGGCACAGGGAGGGCAATAGCTTCTATTAGGCAGGAAGACAGCTCAACCAGCAATGAATCATTCCTAAAAAACAAAGACTTTTGAAGTGCTCTGATCATCTGTAGATGTCTGCAGAAGTAATGTGTGACTGTGGGAAAGTTCATATAGGCTATAACAATGCCAGAGTTCCCCTAAAGACTGGAGTGTCTACCATACCATGAGAGACAGATAAGATATTAATATAAAAACTTCCAGTTGATTCCAAAGCAGAGTTGTTTTGCCATTGTAGTCCTATAAATAAGGCTTAGAAATGTGTTAAATTCCCCTTTTTTCCCCCTTCACTTTGTTAGCAAAACAGAGAATTCTCTACAGAGACTACTAACAGCAAGTACTGCTAAATGAAATGTGATACATTTGAGGCCATTTCCCTGGTAAATAACTCGGGAAGGTATCCAAATAGAATCAGTGATTTGTTAGAGATATAGCACACTCACAAAAAATACCACTTCTAGTAAAATATTTTTTGTTGTTGATAGGGTGAGGGAGGAAAACTGAAGCTAGGGGGATGAGGGAGTATCTGCTTAGTACAGGAATAAACAAAACTCCCCTTGCAATTCACAGAAAGCTCTTTCCCAGGTCATAGTGATATTGCCCTGAGAAGAAATCCCAGTGAAAACATCATTTATAACATCATGCATTATCCCAACATCCTCTTATAACAGATTAATAGATAAACTGTCTAATCTCGTGTTCCTTTTGATTGTGTTTGATTATCCAGACATATTTCGTGTCATGAAAGTGGGTCTGTGATAATTGGAATTTTGCTGTATGGACATCTGACCTTTATTAACGTATATTAGTAAAGTGGATTCCTTGCCAGCATCCTTTAGCACAGCAGAAAATTTGAAAAAAAAATCATTGATAGCTTGAGAAAAAGAGAGCTTGTGCTCATTCTCCAAAAAAATTACTTTATAAAATGTAACATTGCTGAAAACACCCACCTGCCCTGTACAGCAAACTCCTGGAGCCTGATTGTCAGGGAGCAGGGGGGAACGAGGGCGATTCTCTCACTTTGTCACCCTAAAGGTTTTCTCCCCTCACCTTCTTTTCACTCTATCTTTATTGTTTATGACATAATATGGGCTCCCTCTGGTGACTAATTGAACACCTGCAAATTCCCAAAGCTTTTAATCAGAGGCTGAAGCCTGATGGATCAAATCATCTGCCTGCATACAGGGGACTGTGACATCCCTCTGCATTTCAGTGTGTGCAGAAATTCCATCACAAACTTACATAAACAACAAATCTTAGAAAAACACACCTATTTTGCCCAAAGTTTTTATTCTAATATTTTCTAAGCATTACAGACCATCCACTGCAGCTGAGCAATGCGAGGCTGGAATTACAGGTTTCACATGAAGACAATGATTTTTGCAAACCCATTTTCCTGATCCAGGGATGGAAGAGGGAGTTGTCAGGGCCATGTGCCTGCTCTCAGGGTGGGATTCTTGGGGAGATCCTGTTCAGGGCCAGGAGTTGGACTCAGATGATCCTTGTGGGTCCCTCCCAGCTCAGGATATTCTATGAATCTGTGTAAAAAACCACTGTAGTGCTCTAGAATGTTTCAATATGGTTTATTTCAGAGGAGAGACAAGGTCAGTTTTTAAGATGCACAGCAAGTTCAAAAGGAAGCAAGGCTAGACTGAAGTTTTAGGGATTTTTGAGGCAAAATGCAGAAGTTCATGGAAATCACCACTGCTGGTCCTCTCATTCCTCAGCATTTAATAGGGCAGACTGGGCCTTTTTAGATATTCTTAGTGTCTGCAAACCCTTCCTAACCATGTTTTTGGTTATAACCACAGAAGCAGTGCTTCCTAACAGCTGTAGCTGTATTTACACCTAGTGAATGCAGGTACCTTTGCACAAAAGTAAGCAAAAAAATGTTCCTTTAAATGAAGAGAGAGTAATGGGTTTTGTTTAATGTAATGCAATTTCATGGACAAAAATTTCTCTATTTTAAGCCACCCTGAAGGTCTCTCACTATTTTTCCCACGTTGCAGGAGCACAGAGGTGTCTGAGATGAAGACAGGGCATGTCCTTTGGAGTAAGCCTTTTAAGGATGAACATCCTGACATACAAGATCACTGGCAGTTCTCTGTGTCATTTGGCTGGATAATAGGGGAACCACAGGAAAAAAAAGGACTAATATCTCCTTTTGAGCATCATTCCAGAGATGTATCATTTTTCTTACTGTATCAGCATTATTACATCATTTAAGGCATTGTTTAATGGTGGTTATTCACTGAAATATGTTTCATTACACTTTTTCCTGGGAATTTCATAAAACTTTTCGAAGGCACAGCAAGAGTTAACTTTATTTTTGGTTTAAGCCTAAGGACTATCAATATGTAGCTTCATTCTACAATATGGTTGGGTTTTTTTTTGGTAACATAAACTTTTTTTTCTACTTTTGCATTTGAAAATGCAATGGCACAGTAAATTCTACAAGTATTAATTCTCAGTCTTTCACACTACCAGGCTGTATTCAAGGGTTTGATCAGGCTGAGAGAGTTGGGGTTGTTCAGCCTGGAGAAGAGGAGGCTTCAGGGAGACATTTGAGCACCTTTCAGTACCTGAAGTGCTGACAAGAAAGCTGGAGAGGGACTTTGGAGAAGGGCTTGGAGAGCCAGGAGAAGTGGGAACGGCTTCAAACTGACAGAGGGTGGGGTTAGATGGGATATTGGGAAGAAATTCTTCCCTGTGAGGGTGGTGAGGGCCTGGCACAGGTTGCCTAGAGATGTTGTAGACTTCCCATCCCTGGAAATGTCCAAGGCCAGGTTGGACAGGGCTGGGAGCTGCCTGGGACAGTGTAAAGTGTTCCTGTCCATGGCAGGGGCTTGGAATTGGATGATCTTTAAGGCCCCCTTTAACCCAAACCATTCTGTCATTCTGTGATTCTAAGTCAGACTACTCAATGAATTAATAATTTCCTGGAAAGAGATTGGAATTGTCTTGAAAGCAGCGACTCAGAGTATTATAATTTAATTTATAAATAGCCACATACTCCACAGAATCTCTAAAGTCACCTGCTAGAGAGTTGGTGTACTTAAGTCCCTTCCCAGTCTCTCCCATTTTCCTGCTGTGAGATGAACTCTTTTTACACCCCACTGTCTACATTATACAAACTTCATGAATTCTATTTTAGCAAATACAAGGAACAAAACATTTCTTTATATCACCTTCAAGAACCAATAATGATTTATTTTGCTTTTGCACCTTTAGCTTTTTCCACTTTTAAAAAATTTGTAGACAGGATTTTTTGTAAGTTTGGGATTCATTAGTTTTTTTTCTAATTATTAGCTACAATTTAAAAAAATATATTAGCTATGGATGTTTTTGTATTTTCAACACATTTTTTCCAGTTTCCCAAAATTTCCTTGTGTGAATTCATTGCTTTCTTGAAAGTAATTAAGCAGCAAATGGATTACTCCCATTTTAAGTGTGTAGAAGTGAAAAATTACTGGAAATATTTTGTTATTTCTGCAATTTGAGATATCAGAAATGCATCTTTCAGGAAAAATTTCTGATGTTTTCACAGTTGCAAGAGAAATTAATGTGTAAAAATTATGCAATTTTTTTTTCCTGCTTGCAAAATGCAAGACTTTTAACAAAGGGTCAATCTTTGGGAAAAAAAAATCATTTTTTGCAATGAGAAAGTGATGTGCAAACATGATTATGAACAGTACAGTGGTATAGAATTATAGAATGTTTTTGAGTTGGAAGAGCATCTCATTCCACTAGACTCCAAGCCCTGTCCAACCTGGCCTTGTATGTTCTGATGGCTCCAGGAGCAGCCACCTTGTTCTTCTCTCTGATTTGTTTAGTGACAGGAATCAAGATCTTTGCTCTTAGAATAGTAAAATCATTTAATGATCCCTTATGTTTTCAGACTTTCTTACATCTGACACTCAATCTCAAGCAGCTGAAAAAATGTGTGTGCATAAAGCACAGGAGGTTTTACAGAAATAATTGCTGTCTTTGCCATTTCAGGGGAAAAAACCTGTCTCATTCTGAAAGAAGCTTAAAATAAACAGTTAATCTTTTTGAAAAGAACTGATTGAACTGCTAAACAACTCTTTCCACTGCAGCATGAAAAGGTGTCAGCCATTTAAAAGCACAGGAAATATTAGATTTAGTCATGGGCTATGGGCTCTCTTTCTTCTTTCCATTTTCCTTCTGATGGTAGAACAGATCTCAGGCAGTTTGTTCCACATATTCAATCTTCAGCTAAACGTGTGTGTATGAAATAAAATTTAATAAATTTAATAATATATATACTACATATATTATAATGTCTTATATTTATTATAATAAATTTAATTAAATAAAATTTATTTTATGGATTAAAAATTACTATTTCATGCCAAAAAGAATGAGTAATTAGGAGAATATAATCTTTGGTAGTATTTTTTTTCTTTAGGTGGGTCACAAGTTTTGCTTGTTGTTTTCAGAGAAAGGAGATGGATGTTGTTTATTCTATACAAACTTTGTAAGAAAGCTTCATCAGTCAGGATCTTTCACAATCAAAGATCCTGAAGAACTGCAGCCAGCTGTAATTTAAGGTTGTGTGGCTTCATACTTGTATAATAATGCAACAGAGTGACTTGGAAGTGGTGGAGTCACCATATACATAATAATGATGTCTTGTGTGAGCTCCTTTCCTTTAAAAAACCACTGAGCCTGGAAGAAAATTTCCATTAGTAATTGGTAAGGGCAATGTGTGATAACTGTCAGACCCTTCCAGAACAAATGGCTTCATCCCCACCTCCAAGCCTGCTTGGCACAATAACCCACCCAGGGCCAGCACTACTCAGATAGTCAGTAACAAATCTTGCTAGACAGTTTTTTAAATTTTATATTCCATTTTCTTCAAATCAGAAGCAAGAGCTTTTGAATAATAACATTCAAAAGTATTGAACAGTAACATTCAAAAATCATTTTGAATAGTAACATATGTGATAATTGGAAAATCATATGAAAATCATATTGAAATTATTATGATATTGAAATTATATGACTGAAAATCATATTGAAAATCGTATGTTACATTGAATAGTAACATATCATTTTGAATAGTAACATTCAAAAACATTCAGAAAGTAGGATTTATTTAAATAATAAAATCCCAAGTTAAGAGCATTATTCCTGGTATGCAGTTCAATGTGGTTTTAAGAGAATAGATTTCTTTTTTTTTTTTTTAGTTTTGTGATTAATTTGCATTGCTGGGTGCTTTGAGCTGTGAAAACAAGGTCACTTTGTGGTGGCTTGGTTGACTGAATCAGTCTTGATGTAAAAAATGATGGAACTGAAGGACACAATAACACTTTAAAGGTCAAATCAAAGAAACCATGGATGTTACCTTGAAAATGTGATGAAGCAGGGCCTGTTCATGAGGCAACAATGGGATTGGAAAACATAGAAGAATCACTTTGAAATTTTCTCAGAGACTGTTCTTTAAACATGTGTTCCTCACCCTGTGTTAAACAGCAGGATAATGAAAGGGAAGCAGAACAACCACAATACTACTAAATCCTTGTCTTATCAAGGAAGAGAAAATAAGAAAGGCAAAATTAAACTAAATATGAAAATGGTTTTAATTAGTTGCCACAGAATTACGTCCTTCTCTCAAAAACACAGTCTTCCATTCCCTACTGGAATTAATATTGATTTCGAATTAAAGCTAAAGGTGTCATATTCAAAGTGAAAAAAATTAAGTTTTTGGCAATCACAAATAATTCATATTCCATACATTTTTGGAAATGACCAGCTGGGTCATGGCTAGATATGTCCTGGTTTTGTTTGGTTTGGTTTTTGTTTCTTTGGTTTGTTTTAATCAGAGATAACCTAAACAGTTAAAAATAATTTTTAAAAAATTATGCACATGGTAAAAAACATGCACTTAAATATGAATCAAAGAAAGCAGATGAATTCACTTGCTACACAGACATCTTGCAATAAAGTCACTTGAAATACACAATATATTAAATAGTAAGAATGTAAATACTTCTCATTTAACCAAGTTTAATATTTTTTTTTCTGTGGAAATATATATGCAAAATCACTTTGATATTTAATGAGAGAAGCTGTTCCTGTTTAAGACTATAAATATTGTTTTCGGGTTCCCATTAAAATCAGACAAAACTGAAATAGTTTGGGAAGCTTTTCTAAGGGGGTAATCCTCATAGCTTTGCCTGTCTTGTCTTTGATACTGAAGTGTTGGTAATGGCAAAAATTGGGAAGCTGGCAGGCTGCTCCTTGGCTGCTTCTTTCTGGTGCCACTTCGAGGATCCTTTGTTCATTGTATCCTGGTCACTGCTTCTTTCCTTAAAAGAGCTGAGGGGATGAACAGTCTAAGAAATTAGGAGAATAATACTGAACTTTAGAGATGGAACTTTTCTTTAGAGGCTGAGGAGAAGAAAAATATATTTCCTGCTTTCATCTTTTACTGGCATAATTCATTTACAGATGCTGTTAGTAGCCTCATTAGTTTAAGAAATCTGTTAATAGAGGTTCTAGTCTTTCAGTCTTTATTCTAGGAAGTCCTGGCACATCTTTCTTCTGCTATGAGCATGTTCTGAGATTTCTTAAAGAATTAAAAAAACCGGCAGGAGNGGCAGGGGGTTGGAACAAGATGATCTTTAAGGTCCTCTTAAACCCAAATATTCTGTGATTCTGTAATACTTTTAAAATTAATTCTGAGTAGTTTAGATACTATTTTTTTTTAAGTATTGACCTTTTTGCTTTCCAGTTTCTGGAGACATCATTTGTGTCTTTGGGATTTCTTAAAAGTTTTGTAATCAACTCCCTAGAAGTCAATCCTTTGATTAACATATTGAAATGGATGAATATTTTAACTATGATTACAACCTTACTGTATTGTGCCTAACCAAACTGCCATTTAAATAGCTGTGCTCTAAAGAATCTTTTTTTAACTTAAACATTTTTCTCCAGAGTCACACTTAAACTTCAAGCTCTGTATGAGAGGGATGTGCTGCTGAAAATGTTCCAAATGCCTCATCATTAGCCTCAAACTGGAGGAGATTTCCCCCCTTATTTGGAAAAGAAGATAGAGAGGAAATTCTGTTTCGGGAGAGGGTGGCTGGATTGGATAGGCTGTATGCCATTTCTATATAATATTTTTCACAGAGTTTGTGGAAAGTATTATCTCCATATACTCCATATCAAGGGGAATGTCATGCTGTTTGGGAAGAATCTCCACATACTCCATATCAAGAGGAGCTTCATGCTGTTTGGGAAGAAGAGGGAGCCAGCTTGCTGTGTGCCCTAGAGCCAAAGCTCCCACCCTGAAGCCCAGAGATGTGAATTCCACAGGGATAGTGCTGTGGGCTGGGATACAGTTAATTTTCTTCACAGCACCTGTCTGGTGCTGTGGTTTGGATTTGTGACCAGAACAATGTGGATAATTCAGGGATCTTTTCCCTGTTGCTGGGCAGTGCTCACACAGAGCCAAAGCCTTTTCTGCTCCTCACCCCACCAGCGAGGAGCTGGGGGTGCACAAGGATCCAGGAGGGGACACAGCCAGGACAGCTGACCCCAGTTCCTCAAGGGATATCCCAGATGATATGGCCTTGTGCTCAGCATGTTTTATTTGCTTGTATATTTGTTTCTTTTACTTCTTAAACTGTGTTTCTCTCAGCCCCTGTGTTTTCTCACTTTCACCCTTCCAATTCCCTCTCCCTTTCTGATGGAGGCAGGGGTGTGAAGATCTTATCTGCCTCGGTTAAACCACAACAGGTTACACAAAATCAATTCTTCTGAACACTCCACACAACATCAAGATTATCAAAGCTCTGATCTAAATGAAGAGATGGATGTGGAGGCTGTGGCTGCAGATTCTGGAGCTCACAACCGAGGGTGGATGCTCTTTTACATCCTTGTTCTCTTTGCCTGAAGATCTACATATTATCTTATACCTACATGGAAAACACAGGTCTTTGTGCAATCAAGAGTTTTCATTTTGTAAACTTGTGCCCATCCTTTATTAAAAGAAAACAGAGACCTCCTGGGGCAAGTTTTATTAAACTAAACACTTGACTTTCTAAATCAAGCTATTAAAAAACACGTCAAATATGGGAAAGTGCTAGAGATCTCTTTTTCCTTTGAATTTTAGTCAGGATGAGGCATGTTTGTATCAGTCTTGCAGAATTAATACAGCTTTCTTCTGTGTCAATACAGTCTAGCACCCAAGCTACAGGAATTCCTGTGCTGCTTCCAAAAGAGCATTTTAAATCCATTTTTTTCTATATTGACATCAACTCCGATATATGTCGCAGCTGAAGTAATGTTGAGTTTAAAGGTCAAAACTCTGCTCCTGTAACATGGAAAAAAATGATGAGAGACCTTCAGGGTAGCTTAAAATAGAGAAAATTCTTGTAGCCTCTAGGCTTACTTTTTAACCATGGGGATTAATAGTGAATCACTGTTGGGTGTAAGAAACAGGTGTTTAAATTCATAGTGCATTTTGTGTCAGCTTTTAAAGTACATCATGGCAGAGATTCATGACCTGGGACATGAATATCTGCAAGAGAAACAACATGTTTTAAAAAAAAAATAAAAGCTTCATTTGTCTAATTTACTTCTGGATTATACATGGCTGAGTGTTTACTCTGTGAAGTTTTAGAAACTGTAGCCATGTAAAGCAACTAGACCTGGTATTTTACTATCTAGTATGAACTTGTTCATGTATTTCATGTCTTTGTAAACTTAGAGAGCTATTGGATATCTACAGGACAACATAAGAAATGTCTGCACAATAAATAATTCTAATAGGAATTGCTCTCTAATCACTAGTTGGGCATATCATGTTTATTTTTTTTACTTTCTGCTTTTATTTGATTTAACTTGCTTTATTTTATTGAATACTGCCCTGTATGTCCACTTTCCTTCTGTTTATGGAGCTGCCACTTGATGTTATGTGTTCCTTCTTTATCTATTTTGATATGGCACTAATGCTACACATTCACAGGAAGACTGGGACATTTAGTAAGGGAGGTTCTGAATAGAGGTGACACCTTCGACTGCCACTTTCACCTGGCAAAAGAAGAGCAACAACGTTGAAAAGAACAGGAAAAACATTTTCCCCTTGGAAATATTTAGCTTCTATAGAAGAAGTAAAATGTACTCACTCAGTAGTTTTTTTGTGCTCTTTCCTGGTTTTAACCCAACAGTTTTTCCATCTTCCTTCCAATTTCACCCTGACATTTTAGAATTGAACTTTGTTCTTATTTCAGCTACACCAAAGATGTAGGAAAGGGAGAGGGAACAGAGTTGCCTTGTTCTGCTTCTTTTCTCCCAGTAAAAATGAGATGGGGTATTGATCCAGTCATCTAGCAGATAAACCTAAATTAGAAATTAGGAATGTGGTCAGGAAAGATTTTTACTTAACTTGGGCATGCCTGGCTCTTCTCTACATGCTCCGGTAATGATTTTGAAATTCCAGGTTTTCACTTAAGATGTCCTAAGTGAGTTGAATCATGTGAGCTTCTGCTGCTGTGGCTTGACAGTCCATATTGATATTTTTGTCTTAGCAGTCCTTAGATAGTTTTGGGGGAAAAAAAGGAAAAAGAAAAGGTTAGAATTATGTAACTTGAGATTTATTTTATGATTTCTCAGAAAGAATGCAGAATTTGGCATTCTTGTCTTTTGACACAGTGGTTCAAACTCTTTCCTGGCCCAGACTCTGCTGGAAGAAGCAGGAGAAGCATTTGGGACAAGGGCACCTTGAGATGCAGATCATCCAGCTGTCTCCAGGTTTAAGAATCATTTAATCTGTTTTGTCTTGCTTTAATGGGAATGTCAACAGAAGAATCACCTTGACTCTTTATAGGGATTTAGGAGAAATGGGCACTTCTGATCTATTTTCAATGTCTGTGTTAGGCTGCTATAAGATGAAATATGTGGTTTCTCTCCATAGACACAGAGGGTTTTCCTCTGAGGCCTCAGGTATATCCTTTCACTTTTTCCATGTCTCAATATGACCAGATGATATTTTTTGTCCCTTGTTTTCTTCTCTTGCATAAGTAGACTCTGCTGTTTTCTGCTGTAGGGGCTGCTTTCCAATGTATTTTGCCTGTGTTTAAAACAAAATTTCTCTGTAATGTAATCAAAGGAGATGAAGAACCTTCCTTTCTGTTGCAAGGTTAAAATACTTCTGAAGTTCATAAATCTCTGCTGTTGACTGTGCAGCAGAATTACACAGACCTTTCATGTCTGGGTCTTTTTCAGATATCTTTCTGATATTATGAGGATGTCTCACAGTATGATCTCAAACTGAAAGATGTTAAAAGAAAAAAAACAGATGAGAGAACTATTTCTCTCTTTAAAAAGAGCTACATGTATACCCAGATGTATAAAAATGTCAAACAATACGTTCCTGTGTGGAATATGTTTAAATATGTCGTTATAATTATCTTTCTGAAGTGATGCCATTAGTTAAAAAATCAATGCTCTGAAGTAATGCTTTCAGAGAGAGTTGTTCAGTTGTAAGTTTGTTCTCCTAGATGAGACCTTTACTCAACATCCATCATTCAAAGGATATTTAAGGAAAGCAGATGTGTCTCTCATCTGCTCTGCTTTTACTAGAAAGAATGAAGATACTTTTTAAAGTTGTTCCACAAAAGCGGACTAATTAAAAGGCATGGTTACACACAGTTTTTCAAATTACTCAATTCAAATGACCTTTATTTTTTGCTTTCCTCAGGTACAATGACTACTCTTGAAAAAATGCTATTTCAATCTGAGATCTTAAGGATGAGGGACTGGGCTGGACATGATCCATGTTTTCCAGTGAAGCTGCACTGTTTTATACAATACAGTTTTCAGGAGATGGGAGAGATACCATAAAAAAAGAGAATAAGAAGTTTTTGTACCCTCATGCACAGGGTCTTTGCCTGGTTGGATAGAGAGGCTTTGGATGACTTCTTTCCAGAGTTCTTCCTTAGTGCATAATATAAACATTGGTCTGTTGGATCTAAAAAAAAAAAAA
>VXBC01004083.1:434449-451060 GCA_013399945.1 Ploceus nigricollis | reverse complement strand
AAACAAAAAACAGATTTTGTCACTTTAACCACAACTGCCAGCCTGATATTCACAGTCTTTTCCTGGCACTTCCCTGAGGCTAAGGTAAGGAGTGTGTCTCCAGGACTGTGGGTGAACTCTGTCCCCCACAGCTGACCAGTGACACCACCCCCAAAGGCACAGCTCTGCTGGAGACTGTCAGAACAGAACAGACCAGACCAGACCAGGCATTTGTGTTTGCATGTCCTTGGAGGGAATGCTGGGCTTTGCATGAGAGAGGGATCCCCCTTAAATCCTGGCTGGTGCCTAAGATGTGGAAGAAAGCATGCTTTACAAGAAAATCTGTGTTTAACTCTTGTACTGACAGGTTTTATATGTCTCCCAGTTCAGGGGATTCATATTTAGACAATCCCTCAGGGATCTGGAGTCCATGCCAGATATCTAAAAGTTGCAATGTCGTATTTGAGGCATCCAAATCTTTTTGTTTTTGTGGCCCATGAGTCACTCCTAACTGTCCCGTTGGTCCCAGGTTTCCTTGCCCCATTTTCTTGTTACATCTTCTGAGATTCTGATTGGAAAACAAAATGTATTACTTCTTCCTGAAAAAAAGACTAAACAGTATTTTCAGGAATGTGTTAGAAGGTTAACTTACGGTTCTAAAATCTAAGAGAATGAGTAAGAAAAAGACTAGGAGATACATAACTATGTAAGAGTATTATACAGAGCTACAAATATTTGAAAAAAATACATAAAAAAGCAAAAATCTTCAGGAATCTATGGTAGTCCCTAACCTACCATATCTACACCTGGCAGGGAGTTTGGGAGAAAGGGGTGGGAGGAAAGGGAAGGAAGAGAAGAAGAGAGACAAAGAAAGAGAGGAAAGAGAAAAAGAAAGAAAGAAAGAAAGAAAGAAAGAAAGAAAGAAAGAAAGAAAGAAAGAAAGAAAGAGATCAGCAGTAGTCATGGTTCCAACGTTGATCCTGCTGGTGGGGATCTCATTCCTGGTTCAAAACTTGAGTGGTCTTGACTCTGCCCTTCAGTCCATACTCTCTTCTTGGCTCTGTTGCTGCCTTTTTGCTGTCCTGTGTTTATGCTTCTTCCCAGGGACCAAAAAAAATCGTTGTCCCAGAGAAGTTCTGTCCTCCATGATTGGCCTCCTTCTCTGGTTACAACTTCTCCTTTGGCATGTCCAGTTCTTGGTGTCCCTTGTCTTCCTCTTGGGACAGCTTATTGTCACTGATTTTCTTCCCTTGGCCAAGGCCCTGGGGGCAGTTACCTTGCCCCTGTTGTTCCTCCTTGGCCATGGCCCCTCATTGGGTTGGAAAGTTTGCTTCCAGCCAGTCCAGCACCCTCTGATCACTGGGGATTTTCTCCAATTTCTGACTTCCCTGGGCAGGGCAGAGTGTGCTCTGCATGGGCCGGGCACCTCATGTTCAGCTCCTGTGGGGGCTCCCTCTGGGACAGGGTGCTCAGATTCTCTGCAGGCAGTGGCAGAGATGTGTCGGGGAGGTTTTGCCTCCCCTGTTGCACACAGGACACTGCTGGGTCCTGCTCTGACACTTGCCTGGGCACCATGTCCCTGGAAGCCAGCCCAGGGGAGCTGACACAGACCTGCCATGTGCCCACTCCTGCTCTTCTGGCCTGGAAATGGCTGGAGTGGTGCCTGATATCAAAAGAGAAAAACCTTTGCGACATTGTCAAAACAGTAAAATAAAAAGCAGACCTTGTCCTTTGGAAGCTTCCAGGTTTCCCAGTGGTCATGGGCACATCCAGCACTGTGTTCCTACAATTTTATGTTTTACAAATTTTTAGCATATTTAACAAATTTTGTCCAATTAGAAGAACAGTTGGTTTGGTAAACTATGTAATCTTTGTAAAGCAGTATTTACTGAAGAGGAGTGAAGATCCTTGTTCAAAGATGCACAACAAATTTCTGACAGAGCCAGGGAGAAGACTCCCTTGTCCTACATTCGAGCCACCATCTAGGACTTATTGTTCCCCCTGCCTGTGTATTGATCACGCATTTATTTGTTGGCTGCTTGCCAAGACAAGGCCAGCTGATAAGCTAAGCAAACAGAAAGAAACTCAACACAACCCAAAGAAAACAAAGTACTCTGGAGATTTGCAGCTCTCACTTAAAAGGAAGGCAGATAAGAGACTCATGAGGGTGGTGCCACCTCCTCAAACCTGTGAGTTCCTGAAGATTTTGAATGTGCAGTTCTACAATTCCTCTTGTTGTTTCTCTGTCAGCTTTAAACCTCATAATCTGTGTCTTTGTTTCCACAAGCTCTTCTTTTTTGCATGAGTAGTGCCTTTTATTTGAAATTGATGTGGCTACATGAGGGAGAATAAGCTCAGGATCTGGTCCTAAGAGCTGCTCCCTCATGTTGCCAAGTAACAAGAGAGGGATGATGGTCTGTTTTTCAGGGAGGCCAGGAAAGGTCAAAGTGCTTGTGTGAAAGGATGATAGGTGAGAATTTGGATGTGCATGTTTAAAGGAAAAATAGCTAGCAAAACTGAATGCTAACAATGTACAAAAAACTGACTTTAAAAATAGAGTATGAAATAGCTTCATTTGCTTTTCTTGTGTAGCCCTTTGGTCAAAGCAGAGATGACCTTTGCTCTTAAACTTACGCATCCTCCCACTGAAATCCATGCCTTCAGCATCCATGTGTGTCATTTTGTAATGGTGATTCACCTAAACTTCAGTGAGGAGAAACTTCTTACACAGAAATGGAGACAACAAGAGGAAATTATTGTCACAGAGAAACAGTGAACAATCAAAGGGCTTTCACTGTAAGAAAAAATTTGAAAAGAAGGTTTCTTGTGGTGTTTTGGAAGGAATTTTTGCATGGACAGGTGGTGAAAGGACAAGGGGAAAGTATTTTAAACTAAAAGAAGAGAGATTTAAATTAGATATTAGGAAGAAATTCTTTATTCAGAGGGTGCTGAGGCACTGGAACAATTTGCCCAGAGATGTGGATGCCCATCCCTGAGCAACCTGGTTTAGTGGAAGGTGTCCCTGCCATGGCCATGGGGTTGAAACAAGATGATCTTTAAGCTCCCTTCCAACCCAATGCATTCTATGATTTTGTGAATTTATATATTTTATTTTTCTCTCATCACCTTGGATTTTTTCCCGATCATTTCTAGAGCTTAGGCACTTTTTTCCCAAATGCTTATTTCATACTACATGTTTTCACAATAATTTTGTGTTTGCTGTAATTAAGTCTTTATTGATTTGACACAAACCAACAACTGCATTTTATTCTGGAAATCAGCTGAAAAATGTATTTCATCTACTAAACACAGATAATACACTTGCGAGTGCAGCTGGCATGTAATAAACTCTATTATAATTTTTCTACCTCTTCAAACACAGTATCAATCACATATTGATATTTGCACTCAGAGATTCTAATTGATAGGCTGCATATAAAGTCTTTGCAGTACAATGAACTAAACACCAGCTACACTTAGATGCATTTTAATAAGGGTTTCATATTAAGATAATTCTTTGATGTGGAAATTATTTTTCATTTGAAATTCATCCTCTTAACCTCTTCTGAACAGCATTATATTTTATTGAAATAGGAGCATTACTGTAGTACAGAGATGCAGAGAGTCCAGGAACCTTCCCAGAACTACTGTGCTTCAGGTACAGGACTCCACATTTTCCTGTAATACTTATCTGGGCACATGGATGGCACACAATCATTATATCACTTAAAACCTATCTACAGTTTGGTTCTCTGCAAAGTTATAAAATACCATTTATTTAGTCCATGCTGAATTTTGGATGCCCTGTTTTAATTTTCAAATTTGCTAAGATATAACATATTCATGTTATTATTTTCTGTTCATATTGTTTGCAAATACTTTCCTTCTTCTGTATTTATTCATTCCAACAGCAAAGCCACCAACATTTCAAGGCAATCTAGACAGGATGCCTGCACAGTACAATAAAAGGAAAATGACAGTAGGGAAATTGCTTTACTTGCAGGAGGAAAGGCTTCTGGATTCCAAGTTATTAACCTAAGATCACTTATCACTGTGAAAACAGTGGAAGAAGAATTTCTCCCTCCTCCATATTCTTCTTGTCCCACCCTCATTTGCAGAATGATTCTTCCCATTCAGGCTCTGTACCTGAATGCTTCTGCTAATAGAATAATCAGTTTCATAGACATTGTTGATTAAGTTAAATATCTATAAATATTTAAAACACCTCGCATAATATCCAGAGATAAAAAAGGAGAAAATTAATGGTAAACTCTTTTCTATGAGGTTTTTTGGTTTTTTTT
The DNA here is from genome assembly GCA_013399945.1 of Ploceus nigricollis. Taxonomy (NCBI): domain Eukaryota; kingdom Metazoa; phylum Chordata; class Aves; order Passeriformes; family Ploceidae; genus Ploceus; species Ploceus nigricollis. The sequence goes on along the minus strand of VXBC01004083.1, from coordinate 446,780 downwards.
TTTTGCCCATTATCCATCTGGTGATGGGGAGGTTTAGAAGAAGTTGTCATAGTAACAGGGCAACATAACTTTTAGAAACTGCAACTACTACATTATAATAATGGAACAATTTTCACAGCTTTGTATTTTTCTGTTCCAGGTTGTGCTTGAACTAAATCTCATGCTGTAAGGTGCATTGTGGTTTTGTTTTGGTTGGTTGGTTGGGGTTTTCTTCCCCAAGGTTTTTAAGAGGTTTTCAGACAGAATGAGAACATTTAATTCCTGTCCCTGAAACAGGCATTACTGCTCCACAAACAACTCCTACCTTGAGTACTGTGTATGTCACCAAGGCTCCCTCCCCATTCCATGCTCCACACCTGTCTTCCTGAGTAGGAAACCACCTGGAAATGCCAAGGAAAAGGATGTGTTTGAACTCCCACCTCTTCTGGGGCCAGGTATTTAGAAGAAGGAACAAAGTTAAAAGCTAAGCCAGTCCAGGCTCCTTGGAGAGTCAAGAAAGTACTTACAGAAAAGAAATTCTGGCTGTGTCTGTGCTGAGTCACCTGCAGATCTGCTGCTTCTCATCAGTGCTTATAGTGCTGGGAAGCAGAACTCTGGAGGGAACCTGGCTGGGACATTTCAGCTCCTGGGTTAGGGGGAAGAGCTCCAGAGTGCATTGGCTTCCTCTGAGAGCAGCTGCCTAAATCAAGAAAGAAAAGTTTTCCACTTTTTTTTTTTTTTCTTTTTGGTATTTGCTTGCTTAATCAGAAGACTGTTGGGGAAGGCATATCTTATAAAAATAGCCAACAGAAACAGGGGAAGAAGTCAGGCTGCACGGATTACTGTTTTGGGAATTCAGCTAAGAAGAGAAGTCCTAACTCCTTCCTGCTTGGAATACCTCTGGTTCTTGTGTGTGAAACAAAAGCACAGTCCCAGCTGCAGTTCTGCTCCCTCTTAGCTGTGCCCAAGCTGCTGCTGACACTGGGTTTGCTTTTGGCTGCTGGTCTTGCAGCTTTGTCTGCAGTGTCACCCAGTTGCCACCTGGTATCCTGAACATTCTGCTCAAGTCCAACATCCCTCCTAGCATGGAAAAAGGAGCAGAGTTTTGTTCCAACAATATTTCATATTTATCCATTAAAATGGGTAAAATTCTGGGAGTTGGATCTTGGAACTGGGTAGATCTTGGTATTTAAGGGTTTGTGAGTTGGATAGAGGGAGAGAGGGAAACTGAAATCACTTAGTGATTCTCTCCTTGTTTTAAATGTTCTCAGCCTGTCCATGAGTTGAATCCTGTTATCCCAATATTCCTGTGTTCTTCTAGGCCTCTCTAAGTGATGAGCTCCCAAACGCCATGCAGCATCCGTGACACACAGTTACCTCACAGGGCTGAACACAGACTCTTAGGCAAGAAGTCTCTACACAAACTGTTAAATAAAAGGAACAAACTCCAGTCATTCTGGGCTAAAGAGATGATAGAAAACTGCTGTATCACAAATATAACTATAGACCATGTCTAGGTTTTATTGTTGTTCTTGATATAAAATAAAACTGCTGAGCATTAATAGGATCCCTGTGGATTCAACTTCTCAGAGACTTTTTAAGAACTCAATTCTAAGGAATTTAGATTAGGAGTGAATGCTAGTCACTAGGGAGGGCAAGCAATAAAATGATAGACTCCTTTTTAAAAATTGTTTGTCCACAGTGCATATACCCAGATGCCTTTTCCATTTTTTAATATCTTTCCCTCTCCTCTTTGCAGCCTGGTTTGTATTCATTGTGCAAGGCAACAGAGGTGAAAATCATTCCTCATATATGCACTGAGTGAAATAAGAAGTATGAAGGTACAGAAGTCAACACATCCAACACGTATCACAAATACTAAACAGGGGCTAGCACAAACCTGGCAGCTCCTGAGGTGTGCTTTTGAGTGCCTCAAATATGTACTGCATGTAGCAGTACTTCCACAGGGAATACTGCACTCTCCTGAGTGAGCCACAGCATCCAAATGCAACAGGAACCTGGATTCAGGCACTGCAAAGCTGGAACTCCTGAGCTATTTATTTAGTTCAGCTTGCTGCCCTGATCAGGACACATCTGTGCATTCTTTAAATTATAAACACAGATCAGCTTTCCAGGGAGGTCATAGCAAGGCCATAATTAGCTCATTAAGCAAATTGTTCCACTATCTGATCAGGTTTTTAGTTCAGTATTTCCATTAGGTCATCTAATATCTTAATGGAAAGGATAAAATTATCAGCTGGTATCAATCAGGGAAGTGCTGCCTACAGTCAACAAAACAATGGAGAATTACAAATAAATTAGGGTCTGGCCTGTTAGCCACATCCTTTTCTTACATTTTTGCCCTCCCTGTGTGTTTATTTTATTGGAAATTTTTAAGATTCAGTCTGTCATGCAGGAAAAACGTTGAAGAGGGATATATTCATGCTGTGCTCAAGTAAAGCACACTTTACTGTGGTGGGAAAGAAACATAATTAGATGATGAAAAGACAACGAGGACCAAAGCAAGGATGAGAAGAACTGAATTTATATGTTGGTTTGTGTTATGTGCTGAGATCACAGAATCACAGAATGGTTTGGGTTGGAAGGAACCTAAAAACTATCTCATTCCAAGCCCCTGGGATGGGCAGGGACACCTTCCACTAGACCAGGTTGCTCCAAGCCCCATCCAGCCTGGCCTTGGCCACTTCCAGGATGGAGGAAGCATCTACAGCTTCTCTGGGCAACCCTCACAATAAAGAATTTCTTACTAAGATCTGATTTAATTGACAGGTTTTGATTTCTACCTCTACTTTATGCTACTGAAGAGGCAGGACCCTGCCTTGATTCCACTGTGTGACTCAAAACCATCTTCTTCTTTTTTTTTTTTTTTTTTAATTCATCAGATAATAAGTTAGAGCTTGATTTAGAGATAAATTACAGACTCTGATTTTGATGAATGCCAGTGCCCCCAGAGGATTTATGCTGCAGCTGGTGTGCACTATTTTCCCAGCCACTCAGGTAGTGAGCCAGGAAATGTGGGATGTCATCTGCTGGGACATTTAGATAGTGAGAAGATTTAAACACTTGTATGGATCAGGACTTTATTGCTTATACTGTAGATTTAATCCCAAACAGCATAATACACAAAACCTAGGAAAATGACATTTTTGTCCACTTTATAGCTATGATGTGGAAGACAGAGGGAAATAAAGGAATGCTCCTAGTGAAAGAAACCAAGGGTTCCTTCATTCCACTCCCTTGTTTCTCACAATTACCAGTAAAATTAATTCAAGGCTGAGACACTTAGAATTAAATATATAAACCCATGGAGATTCAATTCATAGGTCCTAGGTGACCTGCATGGACATGTCACAGGATCTGTGGGGCTGCTGTGGCCTCCTGAAGGATCAATAGAAAGCAGCCAGTACTTGTAGGACATCTGAGCCAGCACTAACCTGTGTTTAGATGATTGAATTACACCCTCCAGAGTTTGGGGAGTTGTTTATCTCATCCAGTGAAGTGCCTGTGATGTGGGAGCTGAATTCCCCTCCACATTTCAGTGATGACTGCACTGGTGCTGCACATGGTGGAAGCGCACACACAAATGTCAGCATTTACATCTCAGTGTCTTCCTTTGCAAGACCAGTCCCATTCTGGAGAACATTTTAAAAGAAAGCAAGCTTATATCCATGGATATTCTAAACAAAAATACCTTCTCAGTGAANATCTCAGTGTCTTCCTTTGCAAGATCAGTCCCATTCTGGAGAGCATTTTAAAAGAAAGAAAGCTTATATCCAACAAAAATACCCTCTCAGTGAGGACTCACAGATTTTGGCAATCTGGAGGCTTAGGTTTTCCAAAACAGATGTTGAATCCAAATATTCATGCCTAATAGGCCCTGGAGGACCTTCTTTCCTGGTATTTTGCTATTCCTTTTCAAACATTAATCTATATCTTTGGCCTCTGTACCATTCTGTGGCAATTATTTCTACATTTTTTGCATTAATTTATTTAAAACCTGCTGTTTGTCAATGCCTTTGGGCACTCATCTGTGTAAATGAATTAGTATTTTCCCTATTCATTTTCTTTCATCTTGTTCATAGTTTTATAAACTTCTGCTTAAGTCTCTCTTTTATTTTTTTTTTTTGACTGAGGCATCCTAACTTATTTAATTTCTTATCTTGAAAAGCACCATATACCTCCAGCCATTTTATTGCCTTTTCTGTACCTTGTTTAGACCACCCTGGTAAACAAATAATTTGGCCATGGTGAATATGGATGACATGTAAAACATGGATGAGTTATTTCCTGAACTCCTGAGAGGTCTCTGTTTCATGTAGGGGGTTTTTGCCAGCTCAGTAAAAACTTTAGGGGCCAGATGCCTCCAAGTCCATCACTGTAGATGAGTCCCCTTTTATTCCTGGCCCCAAACAACTGATTTAGACCATGGAGAAGACAGAACAGACATCCTCAAATTCTCACTGCTTCCCTGACAATGTGGCCAGAATTGTATTCTTTTCTTACTTGCAGTATTTGAAAGCAAGAAGAAACAAAACCCAAACCAAATCACACAAAAACCAAAAAAGCAGAGTATAAAAGGTGCATGGGCTACTGGAGAGGCTCTTCAAATAGATTTAAAAAGGGTTAAGAGAAATGTCCCACTGGCTGTGTTGGCCACGAGAAGTGCTTAGTGAACCAGAGAATCTCAGAGCATGTGTACCATGGCACAAAAGTAAGAAGCAAATAATCAATTGTGTGCTTTATCAGCATGGTATTCAATTAAATTTCAATTAAGAAGGAAGAAATTTCAGCAGTCATTATCTAAGCTGTGGCCAGGTCCTCACACCAAATGTCAAGATACAAACAGTCAATTTGCAAACAGTTCAGATAAGGATTAGAATGCTCCAGACTGCACAGGAGGCCACTGTGAGCATTCCTAATGGTCTCTCTGTCCTTGCCTTCGAAACACTTCCAGTTTCATGTCTACCAAAGTTAATGGCTCTCTTTTGAAAAATAATTCAATAAAACCTTTCTGAATAGAAATTTAAAAAGAAAAAAGTAAGAATGAGAGACATTATCAGGAATATGTGATTGCTAAACAGGAATAATTCTGTCTTTAGCATGCTAGAAATTGCATTATTTCACAGTGGAAATTGTTTTGAAAGACAGAAGATGCCAGCTTGGTAGCAAGCACCTCCAATCCAACATCCACACTTTACTTACCACTTCAACAACCAAGCTCTAAATAAGCAATTTATCTCTATTCCTTGGTTTAACTGCCTTTGCCTGCATAAGGCATAAGAAAAAGACAAACAGGTGAGTAAGTGATGTTATTTTGTTTGATTCAGGATTAGGACTAAGAGATTCCTGAATTTCAGGCTCAGATAACTGACCTGTACCTCTCAAGGTAGAATGTTGTTTATAAAAGCATCATTTTGACTAATTTTGTCTTCCTTAGTGACTGTAATAGCCACATCAGAGCAATAGAAGATGAAAACTGATTTCCATTTATGACAAACAGAATGTAGACTTGTGGAAATCTTATGTGCTAGATTGTGTCTAAAAAAGAAACAGATAAGAGATATTCTGTGGCATTCACATTCTCTGAATAGAGAGACACAATTCTCCCTCTCAGGATTTTTCCTGGAGAAGCACAGAGAGAAGAGAAAACAATTCTTCTCTCTGCTCCTGTGTTTTCCCCATGTGGAATGTGTTTGGAGATTGTTTACCTGCAGTGATTGCTTGATTGGATTCTGGTGATGGTTGTTTGGATTCATGGACCAATTGAATCCAGCTGTGTCCGGACTCTCAGAGAGAGTCACGGGTTTTTGTAGTTAGTGATACTTAGAAAGTAAGTATGATACTGTAAGTATCTCTTTAAAATAGTAAATTAATGTAATATAGTAGAGTTTTAATAAAGCAATCCTTCAGCCTCCTGATCTGGAGCCAGAAATCATCATTTTTTCCCATCGGGAAAAATTATTTTTACTATAATATTATTTTTACCATAATATTCCAGTCACTAGAGTAATAAAGAACAGAAATATAAGAGATTTTTATCCCAGTCCCCATAGATAGAGTCTGTTTGGCTTTCCATCAGGTAGCAAAGCTTCCAGCCTTTGGCAGATTTTGACCTCTCACATTCCTCTGTTTGAAGTTCCACAGCTTGGGGCAGCCCTTGGAGTGCACAAATGTGAGCTTTCGTTGCCTGTGCTTCTTCCTCAATTGTAATGTATTCTAAAATCCACCTCATCTTACTTTTTCAAACTCCTCCTGTAACAAAAATGCAGGAAGCAAACGTGAGTCGAGTGTGTTTTTATCATGAGTTGCAACACGCTCTTACTCCTCTATTGAGAGCTGTGCCCATATAAACTAAAAAAAAATTGCTCTGTTACATGTGTTTTTCTTGACTATGATGCTTTTTGAATAATTCCCCTGTTGAGAGCTGGAAGGATACCACAGTAACTTGGATTTTGTGTTAGGTTTTTTCCTTGCATGTCTTTTGTACTCAGACTAGGTATGCATTTCTCTTTTTCTTGTTCTTCCTTTTCATGGCTGTCACTACCTTTTCACTTGCTAAGGGACATCTCTCTCCCCAGCAGGATTTTCTTTTCTTTTATCACTTTCCTTGTGTGATTACAATCCACTGGATGCCTTTGGCATATTGTCCTGTGTCAGCAGACCGGGATATATTAGAGGCTGTTAAATAGACAGAATTTAAGCTCAGGATTAAAGTGTGTTTTGATATGTGCCATTTCTCTCCTCCAAATGGATAATGATTTATTGATTTATGGTTTTTATTCACTACAAAATCAGGCCCATTTTTGTACCTGCAGGTAAAAGCTATGGGCTATTTACTGAGCTCTGGATGCCTCACTGCCAAATTCAATCCTCTCCCCATTTTATGCAGGAACAGAAGGGGTGCTGTGTCTCACTGAAGTAAATCTAGAGAATTCACATCCTTCAGGGATAGTTACTTCCATAGTTTTGGGGAGCACCGTTACTTTGAACCAAGCACAGAGGCCAGAGCAGTTATTATATCACATGGTGGAATAGGAATCCCACTTGAAGGAGGGAGGATTTTCCCTACAGAACACAGACGTTGCTATTGGTAGTGCAGGAAGACTCCTTGGAGAGCTGCCTTTCCACTGCTCTACAGCTGGGGATATATTTGTTTTTAATTATTATTTTGCTCTGGCCTGTGTCACAATGCAGAATGCAAATTGATGTTGACTAACACCACCTGGGAGGCAAATCAAGCTAAAAGTATGGAGTATAAATACAATCAAACCCACAGTTCAAATCTATATATTGCAAAAATTTTTTTAGGCAGAATAAAAAAAAAGTAAGTTTCACCTTTTTCTAATTTGTTATGATAGTCTATTTCAGAATTTATTCTGTGGAACAACTCAAGCTATTTGAAGAATAGCTTAAAATTTTTTCTTAAATAAATTTTTACGGTGCTTGCAAGTGAAGAATAAACCCAGAGATTTGCACAGATAGTTAAAAGTTTCATTTTGGGCCTGGGAAATGCCAGTGGAGAGCTGTTCGAGAGACACCACAGCTAGAGAGAGAGCATACCTTCTTTCTTCCCTGGAAAGCATCTGCCTTGTTCAAAACACTGGGATTTCCCCCCAAAAACATCCATATGGGATCAGATCACCTCTCCAATAGCTCAGGATCTTGTCTGTGACTGTGACCCATAGTGGATGCTTCAAAAAGACTAAAACACCAGGACAAATGTAGTAGTACTTTTTCAGAACACATTCCCAATATTTAGACACCTGCATCTTGGGGATTTTGTGACCCAGAAGAGCTGTCTCAACCAGGGACAGATTTTTCTTGCTTTGGTGATTCCATTAACTTCTTAAATGTCTGTGACTTTTTCATATCACCAAAATTCTGTGACAAGATATTGCTCAGGATGACAAAAATGACAAGCTACCTCTTTTCATTTTCAGCCAGTCAGTTTCTCATCTCACTACACAAACTTGCCTTAGTTTATAGGGGAAAAAAATAGACATTTTTTCCTACTAAAAATTTTTTCATTCTTCCATTGACACAACAGACTGAGCCTCAGAAACAATGTACAAAACCAGCCATGTGGAACAACAGCATTTTCCTCATCATTGCTTATACCCCATTTGATAAATTTATAATTTTTGAGACTTATGAGCCATGGGTTAAGTAGAATTAGATGAGTCTGAACACGAGGATGTTTGTAGAGCTTAAGTGGGAGAAGAGAAGGTGAGCTGGTGATACAGAAGGGAAGAAAGAGAAGAGTGAGAGGATGTGGTGGTTTCACCCCAGCCAGCAGGCAAGCCCCTCACAACCCCTCCCTCAGTCCTCCACCAGAGGGACTGGGGAGAGGATCAGAAGGGTAAAAGGTAGAAAACTTGTGGGTTGAGATAAAGAGAGCTTAAAAGGTGTTCCAGATTGCCAAGCAAGATATATTCTATNTTTCCATTTCAGGGGAGGCTCCTGCCTTCCTTAGCAGACACCTGGCTTTCCAAACCAAGACAATAGGGAAAGCAAAAGCCATGCACACAGGCAAAAAACCCCAATAAATTAATTCACTGCTTCCTATGGACAGGCAGGTGTTTATTCATCTCCAGGAGAGCAGGGCCCCATCTCAGGAAAGAGTGACTTGGGAAGGCAAATACCATGTCTTTAAATGTCTACACTTTCCATGGTCACATGGTGTACCATATCCCTTTGGTCAGTTGGGGTCACCTGTCCTGGCTGTGTCTCCTGCCACCCTCCCAGGCACCCCCAGCCCTCCCCAGCCTGGCTGCAGGAGAAGCAGGAAAGGCCCTGGCTCTGTGTGATCCTGCTCAGCAATAACAAAAACATCTCTGCATCATCAGCCCTGTGCTCAGCACAAACCCAAAACACAGCCCCACACCAGCCACTGGGAAGGAAATTAAATCTACCCCAGCCAAAAGCAGCACAGAGAGGGAAAAAAAAAGAATGAAACCTAGAAAACACATTTTGCAATTGTGCTGTTTGACACAGAGGAGATCTGGACCAAAACTCCAGCCTTGAATTCCCTGAACTTTGCTTTCGTGTATTGTCAAGCACATGTGGCTTCAAACTCGGTGGTTCAAGTTCCTGTCTCGTTACTATTCCCACCAACATTTGGCACAAAAAGTTATCTCCATCTTCCAAGGATGCTGGTGGAATTTTCTAAAGCCAGTTGTTCTGCAGGGCAGGTGTGACAGTACTTCACTTATCAGCAGGCAGTTAGCTGTGACTTGCTTGGCTTTGCTCTGCGGGACAAGGTGGCAGCTCAAAACAGCTCCTGTGAACCTTGTTCCCTCTCCAAACATTTGGCCCCTCATGGCTGCTGAAGGGAAGAGGCAACAGCACAAGACAAGTTGGGAGAGGAGGTGTAAACACCCTCCTCTATCTGTCCCTCAGACAGCAATAACGGAACTTCAGGATATTTCAATACCTCTGACAACCACACTCACCCCTTGGTTCTGGTCCCACACTTTGGAAGCATTTTCTTTGTGTGAAAGATAAACAAGCCCTTTCTCATCCTTCTCAAGGTCTTTTTTTTTTTGTGCAGTTACAGAAAGCTAAACCAAGGCACAAGTGGGAGAGGGTATGTGAACTGGGGGTTCCTTGTGGCAATAATTAGCCAGCAACCAGAATTTCTTGGGTGGTCTCTGCCCCTGATGGTCACTAGTGTGAGTACATAATGAGATGTGACTGCCACAGGCCTGAGGCAAACATCTGAAACTAAAAACAGACTGCAGAGACCAGCTGGAATCATAACCTACAAACTTCTATTTAATCCAATTCCATTTTTTTATCATGTGGGAATGTGGGACTCTTTTTTATGATCTTCCCCTTTTTTAAGAAGGACAGAGTAATATTGTTTTTAATTGACTTGATATCTCCCACAGACACTGAATGACCCCAGTCTCTAACCCTGAAAGCATTTTTCAAGAATAACTTTCAAGGAACATATGTTAGAAATTGAGGCATACTCTGAAAGAAACAAGTGAGAGAAAAAGAGTTCAGAAAATAGAAGCAGATCATTGTAGTACTATAGTAACACACTTCATTTTTAATTTACTTATTTGTGTGTTAAAAAAAATTATACTGACTGATTCTACAGCAAACCAAAATATTTTTTATTATTTTATTAACAACTGCTGAGTCCCAAGTATTTTTGAAGGTCAGGTGGTAATTTAATTATTTAAATATAAGCTCAGAGATAGAGCTTAGCATGATAAAAACACACTGCAGGATCTTATGCTTTGTGACTCTTGTAAGATAGCTCCCTACTTAAAATTATCATGTGGTATTCATATTTGTCCATGCACATGAATTATTCACACTGTGGATTGGTCCTTTCTGCCCTTTCAGCCTCCTTTCAGTCATGGAGATGACTGACCTAGAACTTCACCTCACTGTCAACTGTGTTCCTGTTGTACAGTACTAGAGAGCCAAAAATACAGTTTCACACTTCATGGAAAGGGAGGAAAGGAGGCTAGGAATAATTGAAATTGAATGTATAATTAGCCACATGTACTCTTTTGTTGAAACTATGGAAGAAATGAAACCCAAAATTATTCTGCATTTCCTGCTTCTTGGAGTGGTTGTCTACATGACTGTGATCATCTTGAATTTCCTGAACCATTTTTAAAGTGATGTGTGGGATCTTCTCTGTGCCTTCCTTCTAAAGGGTGAGGAGAGATTTTTGGCTGTAAATCCAAACCAGTCCTTTATTGTCTCTTTTTGTACATGCACTGATTAATATGGACTTGACTGGAGGGAAAGCTTTCTTAGACACAAAAATATAGGATAAAAAGAATATAGGAATAGGATAAATATAGGATATAGGATAGAAGGTAGAATAGGGGATAGAAGGTAGACAGGGATATGCAGCCAGGTCTAGCTTCTTAGCATCCTGTTTAACAGTGGTATGTGAACCATCTGAAAGTGGAGAGCTCAGCTTGAGGCTCAGAGAGCATTTCTTAAAATCCAGAGATTCAGCAGGAATATTCCATATGACATTTCTCTTTCTTCTCCATCTTTCCCTCCTCTGCCACACAGGCAGGCCATTATCTGTCTCCTCAGGCAATAACACAAGCCAATTGCCATGAGGACAAAAGCCTTCAAACCTTAAAGCCTGCAATTTGCCTGAGGAAGAGAGAATGAGCAGGAAAGGTCAGACACACGAGTGATGTCTTGGTCCTGGCGTCCCTTTGGCTTTAGTGAGCTCCCAGACAATTGTAATATATTGCCAAGCACAAAGGTGCCTTAGGACCCAGCCCTCAGAGACTGAATGCTTTGGGCACAGCCTTCCCTCTTGCAGTGCTTTGAAAAGCTGGCAGCAAAGCTCAGGTCAGGTAGAAGGAATCACGCTGCAGAAATATTTCTCACCTGGATAAATCATTCTTTTCTCCCTGTGTGACTTTTTTTGCGATGAAACAGTCTCACAGCACTTTGCCTTCCATCTGTGCTATGGAAATCTCTTTTGACCTTGCTGAGTGGCCTGGCCATCCATCATGTCTGGGCTGAGCTACCTGCAAGGAGAGCACTGGGGACTGTCACCTCCCCTGCCTGCCTCAGTGACTGCAAAACCAGAGCAGAGCCAGCCTCAGCTCTCCCCATGACAGATACATCCCCTCCTCTACTAGTCCTTAGGCTTTTCCCATCACTTTCTCCCGAATTATTTCTCATGGTTCAGTGGAAGAGTGAAAGTAAGCATACACACAAGGTCTTATTTACCTTTAGGTGAATATCTGTAGTATCAATCTTGGTGGCAAAGAAAATCTCAATTCCTCCACCTCTGTCTTTTTCCTGTTCTATAGAGCACATATTCACATTTCAGAGCTAAAGAGAGGCTGATTTGCTCTTTCCTACAAACTTTGTCTCACCAGAATATTTCACATCAACTTTAACTGCCAGACAACAAGAAGAAATGAGTAACAAGATGATGACTTAATCCAGCATCTGTTGAAATCTATGGTCACCTTTCCTTTAGATCAAGACCTAAATCCTTATTCCTAAAAGCAGCTTTGACACTTAACCCTTGGAGGGAAAAAAAACAAAGGCAGTGAGTCAAATACAATAAAGCTCTGACAATTTTGCATTTGAAGGACACATCAACATGAATGCAAAAGCTCTGCTTGACCTATGCAGTGGCTTTCCAAGGAAACTGTGAGAAGGTAAGTAGGATCAATCCATCCTTTTGGAAAGTTAAACCTGAGGCTGAAAAGAAGGGAGAAATAAAAAAGTTCAAGTTTCAGAGGAAATACAGCAAAGGCAGAGGGGTGACCTAATAGTCCCATTTCTCCTAATGTGGTCATAATAGTTGTAATGATTTTTTGGTTTT
>VXBC01004083.1:416198-434383 GCA_013399945.1 Ploceus nigricollis | reverse complement strand
TTTTGGTTTTGGTTTTTTTGGGTTTTTGTAGGCTTTTTTGTTTGGTTTGGTTTTTTGTTGAGTTTTTTTTTGGCTGGTTGGTTGGTTGGTTTTTTGGAGTTTTTTTTGGGTTTTTTTTAGGTTTATTTTTGGAGGTTTTTTTGTTTGTTTGTTTTTTGTTGCAATGAGTAAAGACCTCATCTTCTGATCCTGTAGAATGGCTCTTTAGCCTACCTGTTTCAGGTAACACTCCCATTATGCCCATGGCCTACACAAAATCTGCAGCTTGTACTGCAGATGGCTTCACAGCAGTGCTTGCTGCAGGATGTTTTCAGTGCAAAAAGCCATCAAAAAAAAAAGCTTTCACATTAGAATAAGTAAAAACTGTCTTTTACAAGTCATTGCTAGCACAGGCTGGCAGTGTTCCTCACCCACCTAACCTTTAGTTCTGTTCAGTGTGCAAGATCAGATCCCTTTGTGCCTGCTGAGAGCCTCTGAGCTTGGCAGAAATTTTGCATGAATGCAGATGTCTACAAAAAAAGGAGTTTGTTGGCAGGATCAGGACCTTTTGAATAATTCTGAAGTGACAACACAGCTGGAATGAAGAGCCTGACACGTGTTCTGTGTCTATGGTGGTCATTGATTGCTTTTGGTTTTACACAGCAAACAAAAACATCTGAGGTCATTCTCCCCATCCCTCCCCTACTCATTGCTATGTTCAAAACCAGTAGATATCCCAGCATTTTACCTTAAAACCCTGGACTCCAGAGTAATGGTAACAGACAAGCTTTTCTGCTTTTTCTGCCTATAACTATTTCTATAAATAGATAGCCAGATGACTTCTAGGTTTCAAACCTTCTAGGAAAAATAAAACCCATGAATACTAAAGCTTGAAAACCACATTAAATATAAGGAGCTTCCTACTTTCTAAAAACTACATCAATAAATGTTGTCCTTCCAAGTTTTTGCTTCCTCTTTTTAGTATTGCAATATTTAAGCTAAGCTGATAAACTGTGAACAGCTCAGGTCAGCAGGAAGAGAACTGGCCTTGTCTGATGGGAGAGTGCACCAGTCTCTCAAAGCTGGGATTTAGAGTAGAATTAATCTAATGTAATAAAACTTATATTTGGAAGGTGTCCCTGTCCATGACAGGGGGTTTGGAATTAGATGATCTCTAGGGCCCTTTCCAAACCAAAGCATTCTGTGATTCTATGATTTGATTCTGTGATATATAAAAGTAAGATGTCTGCTCAAAGACAATAATTTAAATCCTCATCTCAACTGTTTTAGACTTTCATATCAGTTAGGTTGAGCTGCCTTCTGCAAAGGTGTGCTGCTGTCCTTTGACTACAGCCAGTGTTTAAACAAACTGCTCATGCAGTTAAATGCACTCTCATTTGTGTGGATAAATGGCTTCCATCCACAGGCTATGACTACACAGTGAAGTGACATAAAAATAATAAACTACCTTCAAACAAATGGGTTTTATCAGTATCATTTTAACTAATTGCACTTCCTGGGGAAAAAAAAAAAAAGTAAAATATTTTGGCTTCTTCATGAAAGATAAAGTTTTTGAATTATTTATATTGGTGTCTATATTGCTCTTTAATATATGATATTTCCCTTCGGGACAGGAAAAAAGAAGAGGCAGCTGACCTCTCTTGTGACATAACCAAAGCAAAATGTATCTGGCTCAGAGATACATTTAATGGGGCTGTGAACTCTTAGATGCAGGGGTCAGCTTCTTTTTTTGCATTTGTGCTGTGTGTGAAACACTGGATTCTTAATCTATGGCTGATTCCAAGCAGTATTATAGTAACAATGTATAGTCAGAATGTGTTTCTCCCTATAGAAAATAATTAGGCATAGTTCATGGAAATGAGACATTGTCTGAATAGAAAAACATGTCAGGTTTGTTACCATCTCCAGTACTGGATATATGAAATCAGGGAAGTAATTTATCTCTACCTTAATTTTGATTTTACACCCTTTTTTCCTACTGGAGATTGATTTAAGCTCTCTTCTAGAAAAAAACAGGATGCAAATCTGATCCAGAAACTCTTAAAATTAGGAAGAAACAACCTAATAAGAAGAATTTATTAAATGTGGCTTCCTGCAGTATTGCTGAAGACTTTTCTAAAAACCACAATTAAAACAAGGACCCAGCCAAGTGCCAGAAGCCTCTTTTGTGTTTGTCCACCCTCAGAAGTGACTCATATCCCAGTCTGCCCAGGAGTGTGTGCTGAAACACAGCTCCTCTATTATTCAGATTATATCAGCTGAACGTTCAGCTTTGCTAACAAAGGAGGTGGCAAATGTCTCTCTCTTTCCCATTAAAATCTTTTCCTGCAATTGCCTCAGTGTGTGTGAGTAGATATAATAAGCAGATTACAGAAATTAATTAATTATGAGAGTTAACTTTTCACTTTCACCCTTTGCTGAACATCTTTTGTTCCTTAGCCCTGGCTTCTGTAAAACTGAAGTTATTTCCCAGGGTGTGTGGCTTCTAGCATAACTGTGTCCTGTGTTTAGCTGCTACAGCACACCAAGCATGTGGAACATTTTAACAAGGAGTTTTTAATGAATCCCTGGGAATAAAGCACCCTCAAAAACAATACTTCAGTGTGTGAGTACTTACATTCACTGCAGCAAAAAAAAAACATAAACAAAAAAAAAGGCAAATATTTCCTATTACATTTTAAACAATCTTTAACCACAGCCATTTGCTGACAGACAAATTTAGATAACGGGTCCTTTCTGCAAGGCTGTGAGTGAATTATT
This sequence comes from Ploceus nigricollis, assembly GCA_013399945.1. Taxonomy (NCBI): domain Eukaryota; kingdom Metazoa; phylum Chordata; class Aves; order Passeriformes; family Ploceidae; genus Ploceus; species Ploceus nigricollis. The sequence continues at coordinate 431,623 of VXBC01004083.1, read as the reverse complement.
TCAGACTTTTGGATGATTTGCTAGAAAGATGTGTTAAAATGCTGGTAATTTGAATACCAGCAAGCATTTTGCCTACTCCTCACAACTTTTTTAATAAATGCCATCACCTATTCTGTATTGTCCTCAGCTTCTCACACTTGTGTCAGAAGGAAATGAGAGATTTTTAACACAGCCAACAAGTTCAGTGCAAAGTGGAGAGGGGCAGAATTTCCCTCAGGTCTTAATCCCAGTAAAGGTTCAGGGCACTGCGTGGTTGTAATCAGTCACTTGTCTTTCTGAATTACTTTATTCAAAACCATGGACAGCTCTGTAATGTCTTCTTTTTCTACCATCAGATGAATATTATGTGGAAAGAAAGCAAAATTAGAGAAGGGTCAATAAGGAAAATAAGGACAGAGGATTTACACCCAGAGTTTTTGCTTGTAGGACTTGTTGCTGACTTTATTCTATATATTTAAATTACCAGTATTACCTCCCTATGGCCTTGTCTCCACTGTTTTAAGAGTTAGATGAGCTGATGTTTGCAAAGAAATTTCCTTGTGATAAAAACTGCTATTTTCACAGATTATTGAAGGCTGCAAAGGAATTCCTGTCCTGAAACTACTTCTTCCCTTCTCCCAACACCCAGTTTTAATCAGTCCTGCTGACTGCATCACCACCCCTACCCTGGCTGAGGCACCATCTCCCTCTCCTGGCTCCTTGCTGATAGAAAGGATGAGGAGGAATTGGGTAACAGACTTGAGGCTTTTAAGGCAAAAGAATGAAGACTGATGGTTTCAGACACAGTAGTCAAAGCCCCTTTTCTGCTGCTAATGATCTGTCTGGGAGACAGTAAATTATGTCTGTATTTCAGCCAGAGCCATTCCATGACTTTTAAGGTGAAATGGAAATCCCTAAACTAGGAATAGCTGTAATCACCAAAGTCTGAAAAAACTTTTTACATTTTCAGAAGGTTCTTTCAAGGCTTTGTCAGAGCCATGTAAAAATTAGGACAGGAACAAAAGTGCTAAGACCTTTTCATATTTGGATTTGGAATAATTTTTATATCCCTGAACCCACAGAGAATTTGAAAAAGATACTGATGGACAGGTCAGCTTTCAAAAAAGGATAAAAAGCTAAACTGTCTTGTACACCCATAGGAATCTTCAGCTCTAGGCTGCAGAGTGAGAAGTCTAAGATCCAGTGAGTACAAAATAATATTAAAGTTTTATGCCAGCAGGAATATTTCTGTGTGAATTTCTGTGCATTCACACACACACTCCTGTGTATTTAGTAAATCTGGACTTTAAGACAGTTGGTGGGTCAACATTTGAAGATGGTTGAAAATTATCATTCTTGATCAGGTTAAAGGTCCAATTGTCCTTGTGTTCTCTGTCAATAAGTGATAGAAAATGTCTGTATAACAGCAAGGTTAGAAAAGCATAAAATGGTACCACTTTTCTGGTTAGAGAAGTCTAGAATGAGAAATTGTCTCTTTTATTGTTCTATACTATATATTTGGCTTCTGACTAAGCCAAGCAGCAATCCTGCAACCATCTGGAATTTCTCCATACTACCAGACTTTGTGGCAGCAGAAAATACCCTGAAAAACAAAGAAAACCAAAATATCTCCCCATTTTCTGTTTTCCTTCTTGGTCACCAAGAAAGGGTTGATTATGAGCAGGCTGCAGAGGCTGGTCCCAGTTAGTATATATGCATTTATACAGGATGGATATTATGGGAACTCACTAGGATGAGCTAGAATAAACTGTGATTTGCTTTTAGAAGATGTGCATGAAAAACTGAAAAATTATTTAAACACAGTTTTCCTGCAGTCTGGTTTACCTGTCCTCTGCCTGTGTAGGAAACATTTGGCTTCCCAGTTGGGTGAACTTAATTAAAATTTTTTTGTCTAAACCATTTAGCAAATTCAGTTTAAAATTTGAAGAGAACTGTGAGTTAGTCAGAACTACAGTTTTAGGAAGAAAGTTGTTTAAGTAATCTTGGCCACCTCTCTAGCAGACTTTGCAGTTCAGGTGATTTTTAGATTAATTTACTACTTCAGACTTTGGAATTTTCCCCAAAGACCTTCAACACTGACAGAGTTTTTATGACCACAGTCACTGCAGATTTAGGATATAGTCCAGCATCTATTAATTCAGTGGAAAAACTGCCTTTCATTCAGAAAACACTGACTCAGAAACCTATTTGCACTTATTTGGAACTACAAACTATTGCAGTTTGTGTGGTTCTGAACCTGTAACTGTCAAAGATGTAAGTTAATGTCCATCTAGTTAAAGCATGCCAGTGGAATTAAAGAAGTAAGAACACCATCTGCAAAGGGCATTTGTGGCATGTTTTTTGCAGTTTCACCTTTGTTGCCAAAGGTCTGCAGTTCCATGAATTAAGGTGACTTAAAGCTCCTTTCCAGGCTGCAGACACAGGATAACTGCACCTATCCATCAGTCTGCTGACTGCAGCCAGATATAGATGAAGCAAGGAAGACTGGGTGTTTAACAAATTACATTGCTTATTTAATTTATATAGCCTTGACCTTAACTGCTTCCATAAAGCAGCTTCTGTTCCTACCACAGGCAGGGGTTTGTTCCTTCCAGCAGGTTCCCTTGCAGTGCTGCCACCCCCGCCTTAATTCCAAGGAGATTGTCAAGTGGAATCAAAGACATCGTCTTTGGATGACGCTTGTTGATTCACAGCTGGGAGTGGCATAACGAAGACTGACCTGGACAGAAGGTTGAGATTATATCCTTGTCACCTGCCAGTCTTTTTCAGCACGATAAAGAGAGTGTAAAGCCCTTATTCTGAAGAGAGGAACCCTCCCACCCCCTTTGAACTCCTCCTGAGAGGTGGCTGCTACCACTGAATCTGCCTCCACTGCTGCTGCAGTGGCATTCAGCTCTCAGCCAACCAGAAAATATAATTTTGTAAATAATTATAATGTCTACAGTGTAAATGCTTTTCTTAAAATAAAACCAAATGTGTTTTGTTGGTTGTTTTTCTCACAAATAATTTGAATTTGGAGGGCTGTTTAGCACTTAAGTACTGCCAAAGAGAAAACAGTTTTTGTTCTGAGTACGCAAAGATCTGGAGCAGGAATTTTCTCTCTTCACAATGCTAATTTAACAAAACAATGAATTTTGATAAATAAGTACATCTACAGGTTCCTGGCCTCGGGGAAGTGTCACCACAGTATATATTGTTTGCAAGAATGAGTATCTCACATAAACACTTTCCCCTATTAAAAGATACAAAGCTTGTATTTTGAATTAAAACAGTTGTGAGGGGCTGTTTGTGTGTGTTTGTGCATGAGAGTGTTTTTCAGATGAGGTCTGAAAATAGACAGAGAGTAAATTAAATGGAAAAAGACAAGGAGATGGATGCTGTTGAGAGGAGGATGTGCACTGCAACTTGGTTGGAATTTGGGAACCCAAAAAAGTCTGGAGAGGTTGCCTCCCCAGCTGTGCCTCCATGAGTGTCTTTTACATTTGCAGTTTTCAGGGCAGTTGCAGCCATAAGTGAGATCAGATATTTACTGGAAGTGGTTCATAAAGGCCTTTAGAAATCGTCTGTATCTGTCTTGTAATTCCAGTATCTTTCCTTTCTCCATGTTTGCTAACATGGAGGTTTTTATTTGAAACCTGCCATATGGGGCACGTCTACAGCCACAGAATGCAACAGAGAAACAGCAGGATAAAAACCTCCCTGCTTGGAACCAGAGAGACTCAAACTTCATATAACAAAGTTCGTTTAACTTGGTTATTTAACTAAGATATTTAACTTTGTTAAACAAAATTAAATGCTTTCAGGTTTTAGTAAATGGACTTGATTTTCCTGGGTTTTATTGTGGTGGATGTAGGACACCCCAAGGAGCTGTACAACCAGTGTCACTAATCAAGTTCCTTCAGGTTGATGTGACACCAAGCAGCAGCACACAGAACACTGAGAGCCATAAAACAATTGCATGTTTAGCTACTTCTTTTCAAGTAAACATCCTGGTTTTGTTTCACAGAATCACAGAAGCATTTAGGTTGGAAAAGGAGTCATCCCATCACAGGCATCCAGTCCCAGAAATTCCATAGAAAGATAAATGTTAACACCTTAAAATGAGCTAGTGCTTCTACATTTTTCTATTCCCTCATAAGAAGCAGGTTAATATTTATTCAGAACTTTTCTATACACCTTTCATTAATATTCATTAGTATTTGCATGACTTAATTCTTTGTACTAACAGTAGGGAATATAAATATTTTGTATATATACATATAAATAGAAAAAGTGAAAGTCTTTAAGAGATGTAGAAAAAAACACTATTGGTATTATTTTCATTAAAATATTTTCTCATTCCCTTCCTGATCATTATCACCTTTTGATAAGACTGTACACTGTATTTTATCAAATATCATTATTATTATCAAAATATACAGGCATAAAGACCTACATGTAGCAGTTTTTATGTTATTTGTGAGAAGAGGAGGAAATATCATGGGAATCTTATGGTTTCTAAGGCACAAACTTCTTTTGGACTTCTCTGATGGCTCACAGGCTCAAGAGGGAAAATTAATATATTGGTGTTCCTCGGCGTGACAAAGGACAGATTCCTCACGGTGCTGTAGAGAAATGCTGTCACCACTCTGCTAATAAACTGCCATGATTTAAACTTATCAGAGCAGGACTCCCCAAGCCTTAATGGAGAGTGTGTAGGGTTGATGTAGGACCCATATGCAGAGCTGTCACAGCCTGACCTCTCTTGCCACAGCAGCAGTGGGCTTTGATTGCACCCTGCACACTCCAGACGTATTTTTCTCCCTGTCCTGCTCCCTGCCAGATCTGGACTCCAGAGATGCTGAGTGTCACCACACATTTTAGCTCCTGACAGCAGGCTAAGGACAGCAGTGTGAAAAGGGGATGTAAAACCTGCTTTAAAATATTTCCATGGGTGGTAAAAAGGCTTGGTTAGAGGAAAAGGAGTGTTTGTCTCCCCGGGGCTGGGTGAGCTCCAGCACTTGTTGTGACTGCAGACCACTGAGGACAGATGGGTGCCCAGTGAGCCATCCCAGATGGTGCTGGGCTCCATCAGCCTCATGGACAGGTACCTGTGTACAGCTGGTGCTGATTGACATCTTTGGACAGTCTGGACAGAGGAACCGAGGTCTGAGCCACCTGCAGAGACTGAGCTGTCCTCTCACCCTGCTGCAACAAGGCTGAAATAAACTGGCAAGAAAATCTTCCCTTATGCTGCCTAAATATGAATTTTGTACCTTGTGTTTCCAATATCTTCCCTGGGTAATAGACACTTCAGAAAATATGATGAATTTTATATTTTTGCAAAAGGTTCACAGACTTTCCAGCAATGTATATATGTATATTTATACAAGAAGCAGCTCTGAGGGATCCAGAGTTACAACTGGTTGAATTTTATAATCAGGTCTCAATTCTACTTTGTATATTTCAAAAAGAAAACCCTGCGTATCCTCATTGTATTGTCATGGGGAAAAAAAACACACAAAGCTCCCCAACTAATCAACCAACTCCTAAACCCCCACAAAAAGTGGTGGTTTTTAAGTATTTATAAAATATTTTCATATACTTTACCTTAATTCACCTGTTATGAAGGAAACTGTTAATGGAGAAATTTTGCATTAAAAGTCAGACTGTTTTTGACACAGACAAAATCAGTACTGAAGCAACACAGATTATTATCTGAGTGATGAGTAGAAGATGAGTAGCAGCCAGAATAGATTTGACATGAAAAAATCATGTCAAACCAATCTAAACTCCCTCTGTGACAAGCCAACAGACTTTATGGATGGAGAGGAGCAGTGGATATCATGAATCTTGGCTTTAGAAATGCTTTTGATGTGATCTTGGATGGAACTCACAAGTAACCAAGGTCTAGATAAAACTAACAGTTACAAAAAAAAAAAAAAAATTAGTAACTGCAGGCATGGTAGAGATACTGATGGGAAGAGACACTAAAGGAGGTTCTGCAATGATCTCTTCCAGGTCAGTCTCAGTGTTTTTGTTAAATCTAATGAGCCAGACACAGGAAAGACAGGAAAACAGGCTTAGAATTCAAATTCTTAGAGATGCAAACAGATAAAAATGAAATTCAATTAGTTTCCTGGGGACAAATGTAATATTTTGCATGCAGGTGGGAGTAATTAGCTTCACAGACAGAAATCAGGGAACAATCAGGCAACTCTTCTAAAGTCAGCCTTGGGATTATGGCTGATCACAAGTGGAAAGCAAGGCAATGATGATGTGCTGTTGCAGGTACCTTCCCTTTTTACTCAGCAGCAATTCACAGGGTTTTAGCTGAGCTCATCTTTGAACAGGACACTCCTGGAGAAAGGAGGAGCAATTAGAGTCTGTAGGAGATCCGTGACAAATCTGAGCTGGGGGAAAAAATCTGATAGAAAATGACTAAACATGTTTTTTTAGTGTGAAGAGATGATGGAGAGAGCAGCTTTTAATTAAAAAAGAGGCTGCTGTCTAATGAATTCTTCATGGGTATAAACTGTAGCAAAACAGATCCATTTAGATTAGAGGAATATATTTCTAGCAGTGTGGAGAGGCAGCATATTTTTAATTATTTTCTTCTGGGTGGTATCATGGTTGTCTTCTGCACATTGACTTCTGTTGGTCTTCAGCCCGTGAGTGGTTCCTGAGGTTGGGACACCCAGCTGGAGAGCCCAAGGAGGGATTTCACAGCTTGGTTTTTGTGTAAAGCCTATAGATGAGCCAGATTTACCTGCAGACAGCATTTCTGCAGCAAAGTTCATACTTCTGTATCTCAGAGCACCACTCAAGTCAGCATGGCTGTGCTCTTGTATTTTAGGCTCATTCCAGGTGTTTTAGGCTCCTTAAAGGTATTTCAAGAATCAGTTCCTTCTCTTTAACTGTAGAACTAATGCATATTAGTGCTGTCCATGCTGTGTGGTCTTAAAGCAGGCACTACTCACATGCACATTTTGCTTCAAGAGCAGAATCAGCTTGAGCAGGGAGCTACACATAAGGACAAAGGCAAAAAGATGGTCAAATAAGTGAAAATGGAGTGAGGAATCATTGAAATTATTGAATGAGGTTGAGACAGTAACACAGAAGGGTTTAAATCGAGCTGTGACTGTAAAAAGAGTGTGTGAAAATATACATAACTAATGCAAATCCAGGCAGCAATGATCTGCCAGGCTGATCTTGTTCCCACCTCTTACTTGCACTCACGTGTCACATCCTACCTTCAACCAGGTCAGTGTTACCTGGTGAATTCCCAAACAGGTCTCATGAAGGTCAGCCAGGTTTGGGAAGTGTTGGAGTCCTGCAGTGAATGTGACACATGAACACACTCTTGAATTGAAACATCTTCAGTTGTGGGATAGCTAATCTCACACTTCTGCACAGAATTTAATATATTCTGTTCACAGAAGAGAAGGGATGTGCTTTTAATGAAGCACAGATGTCAAAAATCCAACACTGAAATACTATCTTAGATGTTGCTGAAAGTGTAAAAAAATACTGGTGACACGACCATGTCAAATTGTATCAATGTTTTCTTACAGTATTTATTCCAAATAATAATGAAAAATCATGAAAGGTTTGAAGCTACTGCTGATTTTTCTCTCTGACAGGAAAAAAAACAACTCCAAACTCACATTGCAGCTAACCACTGCAGTCAGAATGGGGGAATAGTGCCAGAGAGGTGGAGAAGGGGAGGTCAGATATTACTTAATTGCCTGACTAAAGGAGCTTTCAGGCCACTTTTCAGGCTTTAGGCACCTAAGTGCAAAGTCTGCATTAAAATATAATCACTACAATTTACAAATGTAGCTGCTGTATCTGCAAGCCATGGTCAGTGAGAAGATACTGGCACATCTTTGTCTGGAGCCTTGTGGAGCTTGTGGTGTAACCTCAGAGTACACAGAGAGAAAACAGTGATGCTTTAACTTAGATGTGAGTTATCCAGTGTGGATTCTCAGTTGAAGTTCATCTCTCTCTCTCTCTCCCCACCTCCCTATCTACCTAAGAAGATCCCAGCCTTCCTACCTACCTCAGCTGTGTGCTGCTTGTTTGCTTACTGGGCTTAAATCACATCACACCTAAGTCCAAGACATTTTCTTTTCACAATTGCAATATAAAATCAAGTCCACTACCTTCTTTTATAGAGCTCAGAAAATTATTTCAGTTTATAAATGTATTTTTATGCGTTCGTGGTCACTTCCCTTTAAATACCTACAAATTGTGACTTTTTATCAGCCATGACCAGACCTGTGTTCTCTCAATGAGTAAAGTCTCAGTAAAGGACATACTTGCATTTTTATGGCACGTTGACCATCTCTAACCATCTCACACTGCAATCAGACTCCTAATATACAATTTCTTGTGGCATTCATCATGGGATCCCTCCCTTTGGTAGAGTAACTAACATTGTCACTGCTAATTTCAACCTAATTTCTATTTACCTCAGTTTTAATTTACAAATGCCTTAAATGCTTTTGCCCTCAAAGGCTGAAAGCGTTGGCTGGAATCTTTCAATTACCTTTTCCTTTCATTGAAATGAAGAGGACAAAAGCATCATAGTGACTCTGAAGATAAATATAATAATTGAAATTATAATTAAAAATTTTATCACTGCAGGGTTTTTTTTTTTCTGTCTTAGCTATCCTTCTCCCCTGTAAATACATTTATTTTCATTTTAAAAGCTAGTTTGTGTATATGCATGCATATTTATTTACATATGTATGATTTTTTTTTTGCAACTTTTTTTTAAAATAGAAATACAAAAAGGTGCCTTTTACTGTTGTGGTCTCGATGGTTTATTCATATACCTTTTAGCACAGGGGGAAAAGATTTTTTTTTCCCCTATTAATTTTGCACCCTGAATCCTGCAAATATTGCTAAACCTAAAACAACTGCTGAGGGCTCTGCAGTCCTGTGCAATTTGCTACATGTTGCTAGGGCACTAAGCACTTTCTACAGCCCAAAATACCTCCAAAAGTACAAATATTTCTTATTTATGATCTGCAGATATGAACTGAATACAGGCTTAAAACATTTTTCTAGTCTCCTTATACTGGTATTTATTTTAAAACTGCGTCTCCCTTTATACCTTGCCTGTTTGAAATACGGTGTTTATTCTTTAAATGGTCACTCTAACCATGATGATGGTCAATTGTGTGGAGGCAGCAGTGCTGTGACAATCTCATTTTTGGTGCTTTTTTCCTCATTTTGAGGAGGAAAGGGCAGAAAATCAATGCAAGACAGATACGGCATGAAACCCACTGTGCATTTTCATTATGAACCTGTAACCTCTGAGACTTAGGAAGTAATACTGAAAGAATAGCCAGAGAGGAAATTGATGAAAAAGTTTCTATTTTTCATCTGGTTCCAGGCTTTTTGTCTACTTGGAGATAAATAGCTCTGCCTTGGAAGAAAAGTGCCTGTTATTAAAAAATAAAAAGGGGGAAAAAAAAGAGCTTTATTTTCATTCTAAAGGTCTAATGGAGAGAAACAGCACATTAAAATGTTATTTTAATAAGTGCTGTCCTGGCAGGATACTCCTAAATAGTTGTGGGTGTCTCTCATCATTATTATTGGGCCTTGAGAAGAAAAGCTCAGTTATTTTTACTTTTCAGTATTCTTACATTAGCAAAGAGCTCACATAAACAAAAAAATTCCTTATTTATACTAAATGACACACAAGGTAAGTATGAAACCATGTATCCAAAGCTCTGTTAGAATTTCTAAGGGGAAAATGCAGTTTGTTAGAGACAGGTGCAAATTCAGTGTTCTAGTAAGATATTAGCTGTTATTTAATGAATGACTTTATTAATTAAATATTCATTACTGATTACTTGACCAGTTCTACTTGGTTTTTTTGGCATTTTAATGGACTTTACAACTATGCCCACAGAGATTTCAAAGGATTATCCAAAAAACTTGCAAGAGGTTGAATCTGTCACAGTCTCATCCGTAGCCAAACTTGGCAGGTGTTTGTAATCTGGGATTTCCCCTCCTGCTTCACACTTCCATCCTGAAAAAAGCAAGTGATCCTCGTTCCAAAACAGGCTTTTGGAGATGTTTGGATGTGAGTCTGCACTGACCTCTTTAGGAGTCTTTATAGGCAAGGGCAGCAGGAGCCAGGTTCCCACCTCAGTAGGAGAAATCTCAGTACAGACTTTTCCACCTCCTGTCCAGGATGGTGGCACAAAATTGGTTCCTGATATGAAAATGTAAATTGAAACCTGTTAAACAGGGAACATACCAGTTCTATACATATTAAAAGTCTGTACACTACTAGGTGCATGAAGCAAAGGGTTTCCTTGCTAAGAGCATCAGGGTCTGACTGGCAGCAAAATGCAGCTATATATTTTAATAATTTTGCAGAAAAGATGGATAGCGAGATTACAGAATGTCCTTGTTTCAAGAAATCTGTGTAACAGTCAGTGAATATTTATTTTCATTCTGGTGGTTCAGTGGAGGAGACTCTATAAATCACATTTTAGCTTTCCCATTTAAACCCTCACACTGCCTGTAAACCTTATCTGTGATATTTTTGTAAGGTAAAGAAGTCAACACAGCCAATCAGAAACCCAGGGAAGGATCCTAAATTGGCAGGAACAATTGGGTTATGAAATTACTGGGTTCTTCACATCATTCCCTGTGTATTCAGAGATGAGGACAGCATCTCCTTTGACATATGTATTTTCATTTCTTAACTTAAACATGAACCAATTAAAATGTCACAGCTTTCAGAGAGCAAGTTTGTAAAAGAATTGATAATGAAGGTTTACTTGCTTTGCATATTCCACTCAATCAGTACCAATGTTATATTGGTGTGACCCTGCTCGGGTACATTGGGAATGGTGCCCAGCTGAATAAAATAATTTGGTGGTCTTTAGGTGATTGCTGGTGAAAAAGAAAGTGAAAATTTCCTACAGAGAGAAAGAGAGATAGCAATGTCAAGACACTGAGACGGGAAACTAAGATCAGGTGAAAGGATCATCAAAAAAGTTTTTGATATCTTCAAGTATTAACATTGTAGGATGGAATTTTAAGGAAGAACTTCTGTGGGAAATGAGCCTCCATTTGTGCTAGAACAGCAATCAAGAAATAATCAGATACACAAACATCCTGCATCTTGAGCTGCACGTGGCCCCACAGTTATTTCTGCTGTTATGTCTCATCTTAGCCAACACTAAGAAGGGAGGCCTCTAATAATTTCTCCTCGTTATTATATCAAACCAGATGTTTCCAGCTGGAGAAGTCCTGCCATGCAGCCCTCTCCTTGCCCTCCCACAGCCCTGCTTCCAGCAGTGCTGAGGCTGTCTGACCCCTCTCCTGCCCACAAGGTCCTGGGTTTGATAAGGCAATGTTGGAACCCTGGATGCTGAGAATTTCAGACTTTCTGTGCTGACAGACATTGATCCCCACAAGAACACTGCATTGACCTGAGGCCATGGAGACGGCTTCCAAAATTGAATGACAGAACTGGGATTGTGGGTGTGGAGTTTGAATAGAAGTGTGTCATATCACAGGGTGGAAATCTCAGAGTTTAAGGGTTTAGAATATAGTAATATATGTGAAGCAAGATGGAGGTTTTAGGGCAGGGGCTTGTCCTTCTTCCCCTTCTTCTTCATGGGTTTGGGTGGTATTTTGTAATTGACGGAAAAGTCCGCATTGAGGGACGANAGTCCACATTGAGGGACAAGAGGGATCAGTTATTGGGTTAAAAGTGAAAATAATTTAGGTACCATTTCTTAATTGGACAGTTTAGCCTTAAAAGACCTTGTAGGGACAGATGTGGGGCCATTTTGTAGCTTGTTAGTGAAATGCTGCAAAACTCATGACTTGTGAGACTGTGACATAGATAAGAAATAATAAACACCTGAGCCTGAACACAAAATATCATCTTGAGCGCTTTCAGTCCCAACCCTGACAGAAAAAAGAAGCCAAGAACTGGCAAGGCAAAGCAGCCAATGGAAAGTTTGCACAATATCTGCATTTTTTTTCAGCCCTGCAGTTCTGCCATAGCACAACTTTCCATAGAACTAGAGCTGCACCCCCTTTGAAGAGCCTAAATTAACTATAGAAAAAGTCGAGAGAAATCTTGCATTTTGGGGAAATGGCTGGGCTTTTGTTCTGTGATGAAATAAAAGAAGGATATTTTTTTTCTTTTGGTCATGGTTCCACACAGCAGAAGCCTGATCTGCAGAAGTACAGCCTCATTGTGCATACTGTGACATCATTTACACAAAGAGAATGTTTCTAAGTTATTTTGAATATATTGTCAAAAATTGTCTCCACTGCATATCACAAGAGAGCATAAAAAAAAAATCACTTGACTGAAAATGCTTAATAACTGATAGCTGCCCAGAGGCTGAATTTTTAAAATAAATAAATAAAATATAAAAAACCTTGCATCACCTGAACAGCACATATCTGATTTCTAATTAAAATTTCCACTCAGAGTCCACAGAAAGTAAATGAGATTTGGACATTCCTTAGGCCTTTATAAAGGCTCCTTTTCAATTTATTAAATTCAGCTAATAAGTTTTTTTAAACAAAAGCTCTTCTGCTGTCTTGTCACTTTAGATTATTAGCAACACACATCGTGTCCAAGTGCAGTGCAGCTTGAAGACCTGCATTAAGTGCCTGGATGGCTGCTGGGAAGGCTTAAATGAAGCTCATGGACAGAAAGATCAGGAGAAATTGCTCTGACAGCAGAGCAAAGTTGGGAGGAGTGTTTCCCTGTGTGTCACTCAGCTCTTCATCACCACGTTTGCCAGTTGATTTTTGTTATGCCCCAAAGGACTCCCTTTTGCAGCCAGATCAGGGTTTAAGCAGAGCAGGGAAAAACATATAAGTGGCTCAGGAATATCCTTAGGAGTAACCTGTGAGTCTGTGACGTACAATTCACTCTCATTCTCTCTGTGCTGAGCCATTAGTCTGTATCAATAATATCCTGGTGAAACATAATCCAGTCTGTGGAGTCTTGTCCCTTGACTGCTAAAACCACATTGCTGTGACTTTCTTACACAAACACTGGTCTGAAGAATGGGTGTAATCAGTGAGTTGCCTTCCCTGGGGAATTATAGGGAGGGGACACTGCTGGAAAATCAGCTGTTGGAATAAATTAGCCCGGATGGTCACCATGAGCAGACAGGAATGGCAGAAAACCAAGGAATGAAAAGTGAAATCTGATTGAAATCTCTGTTCTCGTGTTAGCAGGATGCTGGAATTGGAATCTGTGAACAGGAGTCTGGGAATAGGAAAAGCGGCTGAATTAAAAGCAGAATGTTAACCTGGGTTACCTGATGGGTTTGCACCCCCAGGAAATGAAGTCCTGCTTCCCTCAGTGATAACTGTGGTGGGAGGAGAAAATCTCCTTCTTCCAAACACACAGAATTAAAGGCCAGCAAAACCTGTACTGTGAGACATACAGCTGAGGGAACCTCAGGTCCTTGTTATGCTTGAGTTATTCTTATTTATATTGAAAAAGTAACGAGCAGCAAAATAGCAGATGCAAAGGAGAGCCACTTTTTTGCAAAAACCAGGTCTTTTTCAGCAGTTAGCCAGTTATCAGTTCACACAGTTTTAAGGCATAACAAGCCCAAGCCAACCAACTACCTCGCACCACAATGTGGCAGTCAGAGTCTCTCACATCTCTCAGGTCTCTCTGTCCCAGCTGAGTCACTCTCCCATAGTTCTCTTCTACTTTTAGCCATGATTTTACAAGGGTAACAAGGCCCTTATTTTATAAGGCTTTACCTATATGGAACAGCTGATTGGAGAAAATTAAATTAAGCCCTCATCAGCAACTGTTAATAGTTGAAAAAGAATAGTAAAATGATAAGCAAGGAAAATTGTTTGCCTGCATGAAGTACCTGTCCCTGTAAAGTAGTATTTGAAGTGGAATTCTCTTTACAAGACATAGGCCTCAGATATCTGGAATACTTTAAATAACCCTGGGAGGTATTAAAACAGGAGGATGTCCCTTTTCCTGCAATAGAAAAATGGTATTCCCCTGGGTGCTGGTGATTCCTGAACATACACAGTAATCATGAGAATGAAGCTGGTTTTTCAGAGTTCCTCGACTGCATTTTTTCCTCTAACAATTGAGCAGCTGTTTCGTGGGTGAAATGTTCTGGTAAAAGCTTGTGAGTATGAAATTTAGTGAGGAACAGGAGAAATCTGAAGTAGAACAAACTTTCATGAGTGAATAATTAGTGCTCAGTTAGCAGTCCTCAATTCCAACATGACTTCCAGAGAAAAGTCTGACCTCACTTTTTTGACTCTTAGTCCAGCCTTTGAAATAAAGCAAATAAAAAAACCCAGCAAACAAAAAAAAACCTACAAAGCCAACAAAAAAACCCCACTAGACCCCAAAAAGCTGAGGGAAATACAGGACTGAAAGGTTTGATATACCATCAAATGATATAATCCCTTTCATGAAACTAGTCAGGCTTTTTACTACTCCCAGTCCAAATTCAAATTCCTTTCTCTGCTTATTACAAAATGTTTCTAGTTTCCATCCTTTCATATTCGTATGTGGATTACGCATTCATTTAACTCTACTAGTCCACCTTCTAACCTTGTCCTTTCACTTTAGCAGTTTTCACACTCCTTGTTTTTATCTCTCTCTTCCATGCATGTATTTCTTATTGTTTAATTTCTTTTCTGTCAAGCCAGCCAGATTTTTAATAGCTTTTGGAAGCTAATTTCACATCTCTCTCCGTATCCTAATCTCTCCTCTTGTTCCAGTTTGATCTTTCTTGGATAAATGCAGCCATAACAGGAATGGCTTTAGACTGAAATAGGGTAAATTTATGTTGGATATTAGGAAGAAATTCTTCCCTGTGAGGGTGCCAAGGCCCTGGCACAGGGTTTCCAGATCATGGATGGGTGCCCTTGTCAGTCAGTGGAATATTGCAAGTATCCCAAAAGTGTGAATTCTACAACAGGTCTGAGACAGGTGAAGGTGCCAAAGCTCTGTTTTAACAGAGAGAGAACATCAGTGGGATTTCAGACACAATTCCTAATTCTTTGATGTGCAGAGATGAACTCACCTCTAATTTCAGTAAGGCAGAATAAGGAATATAAATGGACTCATTTGGGTTTAAAAGCATTCATTGCTAGAATCATAAACTAGTTTAGTTTAGGAGGGAACTCAAGAGTCACCCACCTGCCCCCAGCTCAGAGTCTATCAGAACATGTTATTCCTGCATATTTTCTTTTCCTGCAGAGATGTGTGAGCTCAGTTATTACTGATGAGAATTCTACTCATCAAAACATTCAAGCTTCAATATTCACTGGATTCACTAAAATGGATTTCAGATAGCATAATGGAAAATCTGCAATCCCTGCTGTGTTGCTTTGCTATATAAACCAAACTGCTAAGTATTAGAAACAATGCTCCATGCTTACAAACCTCA
>VXBC01004083.1:264446-416154 GCA_013399945.1 Ploceus nigricollis | reverse complement strand
AAAAAAAAAAAGGGAAAAAATTACAAATATCTGCTATGAACTATTTGTAAGGTATCTGCAAACTTATTCACTAAAGTAATTAGTGAATAATTTCACATAATGAGTAAATATTCACAGAACACCAACAGGAAAGACAGCAAAATTCATCAAATAAAATTATTTCCTGCAAATCACTCACAAAACTCCTGCCTTTATCTAAAACTTCCAAAGCATTTGCTCTGCTGTATATCATTCAAGCAGCTTTATATTACTGATTATTCCATTCTAGTCCAGATTTCCTTAAATTTAAAGTATCTCTTAGAAAATGCTATGGAAAAAAATGAAGCTATTTTAAATGAAATCTCTGTTCTGAACATCTTCTGTTTACATTATTAATCAGATTACTCACAATGCAATTTAAAGTTTTCTGGGATTCTTTGTAAATGCTAGAAGGACATGAAAAGCTGAACACTGAGGTTGAAGAGAATGTCAGGAAACTCCATGGGGAAAACAAACAATGGGAACAGCAAGATCCAGACTCATTGCACCTAAACTTACTCAAAAGTATTTTTTCCTCACCCTTCTCTCATCAGGGAAGAGACAAGTGACACTGCTGAAGTGGAATCAGGTACTAAAGGTCTGAGTTGACTTCTGTGCACTGGTTTTATCTTCTTTCACTAGATAAAGAGCATCAGAAAATTAAATAAATATCAAATAATGAAACAATTAAATAAAACTGGGTACCTGCTCATGGAGAGATGAGCCACATGGAAAGTTTGGAGCAGGCAAGCTCTGCAGATAGTCTTCTCTCATCAACAGAGCTGTTTTTTCATTCCAGTGCTGCTGCCCTATCAGTGCCTCAGGTTCCAGGAAAATGGCACAGAACATAATTATGGGCCTCATTAGGGACCAACTCTGGAAAACTCTGTCCTGTTCAGAAGGATGTAAATGGAGGTAAATTTGATAAGAATTTCTGCAGTCAAATTAGTGTTCCTGAAAGTAAGCCAATCTATTACAATATTCCCAAAGAGTTTCCCTTTATTTCTACTTTTAGACCTCTGTTAAAGTGACCTGATGAGGCCAAATGAGGAAACCCAGAGATATGGAAAGTTTTTCTTGGAAACAGTCTGAATCCAACCTTTGATTCTGTGAAAGTGAGCTGAGAATGTGTGTCAAGAAAGGTATTTATGCATCACCATTTTTGTCAATCTCTTTGTGCTATATTTTCACTCCTAATTAGTGCATTTTCACTGGGAAGTCTGCATGCAAAATGACTGCTCATGGTGTATTAAAAAAAAAAAAAAAAAGATAAAGAAAAGAAAAAAAGATAACAAGAACCTGGAGAATATACAGGAGAAATCAGGAAAGTGAGAAAATGTAAAAGGAAAAAAATAGTGAAAAATAAAAACATATGGCAGAGGTGGTGTTGGAAAGGAACAAGAGATCAAAGAGGAAATGTTTGAAAGGTTCACAAAGCACAGGGAGGCAGAATCCCAGCAGCATGTAGTTTGTTCATTAGTGGGATGTGCTGCCTCTCCAACAAAACAGCTCAGTCCTCTGTGCTTGCAACCACAGGGATCTTTGGTTACACTGGGAACTTGGCTCTTAAGTACATGGGAAAACTTTTATTTGTATCTGTCTACATCTACAACAAGGACCCACACATGGAAATACACACCAATGTCTCCAAAGTTCTTAATTTCCTAAGTAAATTTCAGCTATTTTGATGACTTTGTTGCAGCTGTTAGAAAAGTCAGTGGATCTATGGAGTGTGTGTCCCACCAGATTGATCAGTGTTATTAATGAACTCAGTCATGTTTTTCTTCTCAGGTCCTGTATAAGAGGAGTTATGTTTTTGAAATTCCCACTGCAAGGTGGATCCATTTGCTGGTTTAGGGTTAAATATGTTTAAAGGGAAAGGCAAAAAAATTCTCAAAATATAATATAAGCAAAATCTGAAATGCAATCAGGTTCATGTTGTGGAGTCATAAAGAAGTGATCAGACAAGTAAAACATAGATTTTTCATAAAATAATATTTAAAATACTCTGATATTAAAAAGTGGTAGCAATCTTATTTTCTTAATATGCTTCAATCTGTGTTTTCCATATGAAACTTCCACTCAGAATCTCAATTAACAGAATTTTAACAGACTGCAATTCTACAAACTGTAATCCCTGACAAGACTCAGACTTGGATTAACAATAACACTGAGTCCATCATTAGATTATATCCATATTGTAATATTTAGAGCCTGACTAAGCAGACTCCTGGTAGCAATGCAGATAAGGACTGATTTTTAAGTAAATAAGTCCTTTTACATTAATATTATGCAACTTCAGTTATCTCATGGCTTGGTGACTCAAAGAATATTTATGGCTAAAAGTTTATTGGTGCAAGTGAGGAATCAGTACTTTCAGCACTGATAGTTGTACCTCCAACCTCAGTTCTTGGAAAACCATGAAGTTGCTTTTGAGTAACAAAAAAGTTAAAAGGATATTCACTGCCCTTTTCTGAAAAAATAATCAGTGGAATAAATAATAAATCTTGCAATACAATAAAGCTATGACATTTGTAAATGAAATTCAAAATATGGAGCATCATGCAATTGCAAGTCCAGATCTGCAGTGATGCTGTAATTTTTTAACCCCCTCTAAAATATTGAAGCGTTTTGTGGAAAAGAAAATTCTTAACCAAATAACATTATTAAAAATGGTACTTCAAAAAAGGGGAGTGGGCTAGAGGAAGGGAAATTAAAAAAAAAAAAGGGGTAAAGAGAAAGAGACTTATCCTTAGATTCTGTGAATGAGAAGGGGTGAAAGGAGTCCACAATGTCTGCTCCCTGCTTTGCCCACAGGCTGGGAAATTGCAATGCAGAGTGAGTTACACTAAAGAACGGTGATTAAGTGGGTATTTCTGACCCACAGCATCCTTCAGCTCAGCCCGAATCCAGTCCAGCCCACCCCTCACTGCTGCAAAACACAGCCCAGCTGGGTGACCTCCTGGAACTCCAATTGGCATATTCCTCACAAAAGAGAATGGCTGTGAGTTGATTCATTTTTACCAATAAACTGCTCTTGGCTGACGACTATCTCACAGCTAGATGGGATATTTAACACTAAAATCATGATTCATAATGAAGTGCTCTATCAGCCTTAGCTGCCCTGCAGTCTCCACTCTAATAGTGTTTCCAAATCACTGTATGATTGGTTTCCTTTCACCCCCCCTAAACAATGAGCAATTCCTGTAATATTATTTTTTTTCCTATTACTTTGATTCCCCTAAGGTCCTAAAACTCCTTCCACATTCACTGTGTTGGTATCTTCAGCTTGTTTTTTTCCTTCCTAGCCTTGGCAGCATATTTCAAAATCTCATTCCTGTGTTGCCTTGGTTTGTCAGCAGTGAAGGTCTGCACAGAGAGAGTACATAAAGCAGGCTGTTACTGCTGTTATTATTATTTCTATTACTGCTTTAGTGGCTTCCTAAACTGGTGTGCTCTTTTCAGGGCAGCTAAGGCAGCAAACCTCCAGGGAAAGGCTCAGAAGCAGGGCTGAAATTGTTTCCCATCTCTGCTCGTGCTTGTTTTCATTTCCCCACACCATCTCATAATGTCATTGCTTCTCCACTTAGTAGCAGCATTAGGAAATGTCACAGCTGTCCCACCAGGAGTTTACATCTTAAAGCATCTGGGGTGCAGGTGAGATGATGCTGGCTGCTGGAGATTGCAGCTGCCTTTTCAAATACAGCTGTCTTTTGTCTCTCTCCTCAGTGGGTGCTATGAAAAGCCTCTGGGATCCCAGCTACAGTATTCCTCATCTGTGGCTTTAGCACATGTGTTTTCATAATCAGATTTGATATGATTTATTGAGTCAGTCCTCAATTGCCTGCAATTCACCTAAATCACTGTCTCTTCTCTCCCTTTATTGCCTCAAACTTGTCTTATTCCTCCTTTTTACTTATGATTTCAGGGTGCCATGGACTGAGTGACAAACAGTTTTATAATGGAGTACTGTGTGAAAAGTTTCATTATTTTGGCATTTTTATTATAATAAATTCTTTGCCTTCCTTTTTTTCAACTCCTTATTTTCTTGGGAGACCAGTGCTTTTAACAGCTTTATTGTTTTTCCTTTATAGAGTGCAGATTAATGCCTTCTTTTTTTTTTCTGAAGCAGTAACCACATAACTCACTTTCACTTTACTGATGCTGTCATTGATGGTGTTGTGCTGTAAGCAAATATTTCCATGTCTTCTGCCTTTGGTCTGCAGTTTGCTTATGCCTCAGTGTCAGTTCTGAATTACCTGGGTAATTCTCTTGTGTACAGACTGCTACACAGCCTTAAGCACTACTGTTTTTATTATTCCACGTTACTGCCTCAAAAGGAGGTTGTGTTATTCCTGCTAAACTCCTTAAGCCTTAAAGTCATTTAAGAGCAACTTGCAGGGCTTCTCTGCTACTTGTTTTGCATTTGATTTGATTTTGACTTCAGCAAGCGAGTGCCTTCTGCCTTTGCAGTGTCCAACATTCCCGGCTCCATCAGCTGCAACCCAAAATCTCTGCCACAAGGTACATAACACCTCTTGGAGAGGTGAAGGGAAGGGCATCACACAAACCAGTTCAGAGGTGGGAGGCAAGAAAACCTTTTCAGAATTCCTCACCAGGATGACCTGAATATGCTGTGAAATCTAAGTGTCATTCAGCTCTGTGAGTCTCACTGGTTCCTGTGGTTTTGCTTCATCTGGGTATCTGCATTATTTGGTAGTGTCTCCCCTTGTGCCAGTTGCATCCTGCAGAGATCAATTCATAGCTGGAACGGGGAAGATGTACTTGAACTGCCCTCCAGCTGCATGTGGTCCACAGGCAGCATTTGCCCATCCTTCCTCTCTCATGTTATCCCACCCCTGAGAGCACAGGGCTGTGTAACAGCAGTTATCTTCCCAGCAGCAGGCTCTGATTTCTCTGGCTGAATGCACTCTGTGTCTTTGGTTCTTCTACTTATGGCAGCTCCCTGGGCTGCCTGGGCCCTGCACAGTTCAGGTGCATTAACTCTTTCCACCTACCCTTACCTCTGCAAACCCCACCAGTGGCACATTGCTGAACTGTGTTTCATGAAGGCCATATTTTGCTTTTACTTCAGCTACCGCCTGTTTTCTTAACTGAGACAGCTCACAGAATAAGAGACCCACATCGTCTAGACCTGTCATATTTCCATCAGGGTTTTGCTAGACACGTGCTTTGGGATTGATGTATGCACGTTCAGAGCCTCTGAGGTCAGCAGCTCAGCTGGGCCTGCTTGCCCATATGAGCTGCCAGATGCCTGGAAATCCCAGAAAACGAGCCAAAACACTTACAGATCTAGAGAGAAAAACATGGCATGTACAGATCTTCCGGACATATGGCAGCCCCACGTGGGGTTGGATAGACAGGTTTGCTATTAGCAAGGCATTATCTACATTACTGCTGGTCAACCAAAATAAGCTCAGCCAGAACCAGTTCCTAAATTCACTCTCTGTTCTTTTAAGAGAATATGTATTTATTGCAGGAATACTGTTGATTTCTTACATCTTTCACACTGTAACCTTTATACATATGATCTTTTCCTTCTACTGAGCCATATTGTGTTTTGCCACTGGATTTCTCAACAACAAATCCCTGATTATTCATATTGCCTTTATTTTGCCCATACCCTGTTCTGAATCAAACAACATGGCTCAGTGAACAGGGAAACTTAAATATAGAGCTTTCCTTAAAGCAAAGACTGTGTTGATGCCCATGTATGATAATTGAAACTCGTGACTGTCAGATTACAGCTGCTTGTATCATGTCCTCAGGGAAAACTGAAAGGGAGAATGAGAGTGGTTACTCTAGTGATCTTCAGGAGGATGAGGTGACATCTCTCCAAATTTGGTTCCCTGGGTTCAGGTCTCCTTGCTTGAAGTTCCTCGGGCCAAGAGGAAATTCAGAGCATTAACCTTTTAGATTTCCATGTTGTAGCATGCACCATCCACAGTGCATCTGTGTGAGTGTCACCATGGTTACCTTGAGTACAGTTTATTTTCTGGTGCTAACACAGAATTCTGTACCAAGTACACGGGGGAATTGCAATGTATTTGAGGTACACAGGTGTGGCACTGAGGAATCTCACCTCATCCAGTGCATCCATGACCATGCCAATGGATGGTCCTACTCCTTAAGAAGAATTAGCCAGATTTAGAGTTGCTGGATAAAGAAAAAACCTTTTCTTCCTTTATGAGCATCAGCTACATCACAAATCTTAAGATTCTCCTGCTTTTTAACACAGGATGCACACTGTATCTACTTCTTTTTATAGAGGGGAAAGAAAGAAAACATTGACAGTGTAGGGCAGGTTTGAGGAGAAGAAAAGTGATTTATCCTGCAAGGAGCAACAGTCTGGATCCAGCATTCTGCACAGTTAGTTATCAGTGTTCTGCCCAGTTTTGAGGAATATTTTTTTATTTTCACAGGAAAATGATGTAAAAAATAGTAATGGATGCCATAAAGTAAAGTTTTTAGTAGCTTGAAAATGGAAGTGCTGGCTTCTTGCACATCCTTAATTGCAGCTCTCCTACATGGTTTTAGAGCCTTTTTATTCTTTATATTGTCACCTTCTGTTTCTTGAGTTATACAGCATATAATATCAGAGTTAGGCTCCACTTTATATCACCTCAAGAACACGTGTGAACTTTATACACATCACAAAGAATTAACTGGGATCCTGAAGGCTAAAGAAAAGTTATTTCATATCCTTAAGAATCAGGTGCTCTTTTTACATTTTACATCTAACAGAATGTGTGCCAGTTTTTCTGGTTAGAAAAGTGGAGCAGAGCTCAGCACAGTCCTGTGCACGTTTGACATTCCTGTGTATTATTCATAGACCCACCAAAAGAGCAACAGCCAGGAAAGGGGAAGGGCTCAACAGAATTTTGTTACTGGCTACAGGGAAAAGAATTGGTCCTCATGCAACAGGGAGACAGAAAAGGCAATAAGAGAGAAAAATAATAAGAAAATTATAGAACTGCTATCTATCAATATATGGCTTTTCTTTGTTTCTGACTAGAAATATACATCCATGTGGAGCCCAAACATCTGGTGGCTTTCTTATCACCCTTTTCCCCACAAATAAATTTTTGTGGGACACTGTTTTCTGCTGTTTTCTCCCTTCATAGAACTTACTCAACTGTTCTACCCAAAGCACTCTGACCTGTGGAATACTGAAGAGTTTCAACAGAAGGTCAAGGCAGGTTTAATTTCATGAAATGTCCCTGGCAAATACTATTACAGTGCCACTAATTTTGTATGAAAGACAGAGTCAATTCTTGGTGAACCAACATAATGTCCTAAATTACCTGTTTCTCTTAATTAACTAAATAGTTGGCCTAGGATGACTGCCTCAGCAGCATATGTCTGTGATGTAAATGTCAGCACTCAAAATTCTTGAAAATATCTGTGCTTGACCCATGACTCATCTCTCTGCCATGTGTCACAAATTAAATCTCCCCTTCTAATTATGGGGCCAATATGCACAGTATTTTTCTGAATTAATAATTTGTCAGGAAAAAATAATGATAAGAAATTAGAAAAACCACAGTGTATTCCATTTATTATAAGGACAACCATGTAGTTCTTGAATATGTCAGATATTAACATGTTTAAATATTTGTTAGATAAATAAACTCCTTTTATCATCAAGAAACAAAGCTCATTTTTCCAAAGTGAAATATTAACCTCCTACTTATGTATTTTGCATTTATTTCTTATAAATATTTAAAGCAATTATTAAAATATTATTTTCAGTCAGCAAAATGTGAATATTTTATTTTGAACACACTGAAAAAAAGGGTTTTAATACCTCTCTTTCTTTTGTTTCTTTCTCATCTATGAGGATGGATAAGAATTTACAAAACATTTCCATCAAATTATAAAGAGAGCCAAAACTAAACAAGATTGAAACAGAGGTCATTTCTTAAAGACAACTTGGAAATACCCAAATCTCTCCACTCCCTGCTCCATGCCAAGAAGAAGACCCCTGAAGAAACACTCATTTCCTTTTCTGATTTAGACCACCTTTTTATTCTGCAGTTTTGTTCCACCCCAAAGCCTCTGAGAGCCCAAGTGAGTGCTTAGGGGCCTAAGACACAACTTGCCCTTGGTTCAGTTAAAGGCTGATGTGTGTCACTGATGAGGACTTTCCACCTACATCAACCTTTTGATGGAAAGTCAATGTTTTCAGGAACTCAATCAGACTTTAACTGCAAGGTCACAATCCAAGAGGTTGCCAATCCCATGGAAACCTTCAGCAGGGACCTCTTTGGAAACATTAATAAAACAGAGCATTGCAAAGGTGGATGGATGAACTTAGACACTCCTTGGACATTGTGTTGTGTGTAGATGTGGCCTTGGGGGCATGGATTAATGGTGGGCTCGGTGGTGCTGGTTAGTGGTTGCACCCAATGATCTTGGAGGTGTTTTCCAGCATTAATGATTCTATGATAGCATCAGAAAAAAATGAAAGCTTTTAAACCTGTAAGCTTCAGATTTAGTGACTAAAATGCAGCTTTCTGATGCCACGTTTTCTCTTTCTCTTAATTAAAAAGGCAGCATTTGGTCTACTATATTTTAAATACATCTGCCTGGTAAGGCATGGTTTGGTTTATTTATATGCTTAAAAGCATTGCATTACTGGTAGTAATTATAAGTAGATTTCTGACCTCCTAAAAATATCTAGCTGTCTCCCTCCCAAAATAAATCCTGAAATGTTAGTAAAAATGAAGACACTCTAAAGAAATTAATCCCAAAATTTTCAACACCTCTTTATTGCAAACTAACTTTTTTGTTTGCATACATTTAAGAATTGATTTTGATTATTCAAATTTAGTTCAATCACTTTAATTTTGTTAAATTCTCCTGTGGAGTAACAGAAATACTTATTCTTTCAGTGTAGTCTTTCGGCATGATGTAAATAGTGAGTTCTTGGAAATATTAAGTCAATTCAGAGCTTTAGTGAGAATACAACAGAAAATTTGAAAAGGAAAAACAAGGCAGAAAAATTTCCATGTACTTCTTTCCACTTTTTTATCATCTTTTAAAATGATTGATATTCTGCAAAGCAATGAGTTTTATTTTGAAGTTGTTTAGTGATAGTTGAGGCATAAAGCAAAAGTTCATTAGATACCAAAAATTCATTAGAAAGAAAAAATGTTTTAAAAAAATCCACCTTCACTTCTTCAAATGTGTTTGTTAAAAGCAGGGGGGAAATGTTGACTGAAAAAAAACCCCTATGAAGTCATAGCAAAATAAAATTGTAAGGAATGGAAAATGGACACGATCAATAATGTGAATTTCAGTGGCTGAGTTTTGGATCAAAAGAGATAAGGTGGCCTGTAAGTCAGTGAAAATCAAATGTGAGTGTAAAAACCCCTTGGAAGTCGATTGGAGGAGGAGCCCACTTTTAGCAATCAAAGTCAAGAACATGCCTTAGATCTACGTGCTGCTGGGAGGGAAAGAACTTTTGAGAGTAACTCAGTATGGGAGCTGGTGAGAGGAGATTTTTGGGTACCAGTTTGAGCAACAGAACTGATTTAACAATGACCAGAAAAAGTGGAAGTCCCTGAAATTGTTCAAGGGATTTCCTTGAACATCCCTTGAAATGGGGCTGGTCTGGACAGGGTTCTGAAAAACCTGGACTGGTGGAAGTTGTCCCTTCCCATGGCAAGGCTTGGAACTGGAAGAACTTTAAAGTCCCTTTCAATCCAAACAATTCTGATTCAATGACTCTGTGGCTGGGAGAAAAATATGATCAGTTTGAGTGCTTGGTTTTATTAAAATGAACAGGAATTTCAAGCACGGTGTAAAATAAAAAATGTCAATGGGAATGTGCCCAAGGCCATGGTTCTGTAACACCCTGTGTTTGTCTGTGTGTATCACACAGAGTGATTTTTAACAGGAACATAATAAACCTATTATTTTGTACAATAAGACTGTATTTTTCTTTCTCTTGCTTCACTCCACACAAATGATAAATGCCTTTAAGATCCTGTCAGTGTTTAGACTCACTGCTCAGCTGGTGAAAGCCATGTTTCTGATAGACTGATTAGTAACTACTCAGTTAATTGAATGTTTAGACCTGAAGAGAGAGTCTGAAACTTGTGTTTACCTCTACTCAGGAGATCTTTATAGAGTTGCTAAAATCAGGAGTTAATAAACATTTGAAAGCTTTTTGATGTTTCTAAGCCTGTTTCCTATATTATAAAGCAACACAGGGATCTTGCCTAAGCTGGTGTTTCTGGAGTGAAACAATGAAGGCAAATCCCAGCCATCCCAGACCAGTGAAATAAAAAATTCTGTTGCTGTGGCAAGAACTTGCAGAAGCTTACCCAGAGAAGAATGAAGCACTGTTCAATTACCTGCTTTATGAACACTGAACATAAACCTAACCCACTTAATTGGCTTTATCTTATTAATTTCAAAGAGCCAAATAGTCTCACCTGGCTACCCTCAGAGTTTCTTCCTAATGCCAACAGAGAATTTTGCAGTGAAATGCATAGCAAAAGCATGGAACCTGTCTCTAGTGCAGTGTGATTTTAAGGTGCTAGGAAACATTGGGCAACTGAGCTCAGTTTCAGGGGACAGGATGCAAATTTTGGGTATATTCTACATATTTTATATTTTACAGAACAACTTTTAGGAGTCTTGGTTCAGTGTGATGTCCCTCTATCAACTATTTTTTGGAAGATTGTCTATCTAGATACCAAATCTAAGAGTCAGAAAATAATCACACCTGTGGTTGGTAATCGTTCTCTTATACCAGAAAAAAAAAATACAAATCATTAACTAAGACTTCTTCCAGAGTTTTCACAGGAGTTGAATCTACCAAAAGCACTGCATGTGCATATGCAGCAACTGAGGAGGGTCCAGTCTGCAATCCATGTGCACTGTCTGGTGAATAACATGAAGATAATATGTTAGTATCATGATTTAAAAAGCACAAAACAGCAATGAAGTAATTTTTTTTTGTGAGAATTGGTTATCATTGGGCACAATATGCATGAGATGAATCTGATACTCACTCATCTGTCACCTTTTGTGATACAAACTAGCCCTGCTTTTTGCTTCTCACTCTTACCCAGCCCTCCAGGTAGGGTCTCACAAGAGCAGAGTGGGGGGGGAAAGATTTAAGTTTTGTTTATAGTCTCAAAAATATACTATAAAAAGAAGATTATGAAAATTAGATCTAATAGAATGAGATGGGTGAGAAGGGGAGAAACCATTTCTTAAGGCTGAGATTCCCATCCTCAGGCACAGGAGCTGAGGCTTTAGGACACAGGTCAGATGTCTCAAGGTGTGTGATAAAATTGTTAGTTAACACAGTGAAGTGACAAAGAAAAACAAATCTTGTTCAAAATTCTTTCTTTGCTAATTTATTTGCGTCAGAGGAAAATCAAAGCCTTTCTTAAAAGCATCAGACATGATCAAAATGTACCTATTATTTATGCATGAATTCTTCTGAACTTTAAGGTTTGGGATTAGCTTGCTTGTAAGTGTCTAAATCCTCTGTCAGCTTCTACTCGGCCTCAGTCATAACACTGCATGAAAAACAGAGATTAAAAGGTATTCTTTCTATTTTTTCTCATCTCACAGTATTTGTACACCTCAGAGCTGTACTTCTTGGGGGCTATGAGTCCATCAGAACTCAAGAAAAGCCTGGCTGGTGTAACTCTGCAGTTTCACAGAAGAGGGAAAGCTGTGAGCAAACTCTGTTCTCAGTTAATTATTCAGCAGAGTACCCTGGGCAGGCCTGCTGACCCTGGTGGTACCGAGCCATGCCTCCTGCGTGACAGGCAAAATTGTATTTCTAATCACTTATGGTTACCAAAGGACACATGGCATGCTTTGCAGAAGGGAGATGATTAGCTCTGTTGTCCTGGCTGGCTTCCAGTTGGAAAAGCTTCATCCGCTGAATACAAATCTACAGGGTAATTTCAAGTATAGCTCCTTCTCCCCTCAAATGTCATGCAGGGAGTTACTCTGAGCTTTGACCAGCTGCCATGTTCCTCTGTGGAGATGGCTGCTGAGGAATATATAGAATCATTTTAAAGCTCTGGGGAATAATAAAAAAATCATTATTAAGCTGCCTATGTACTTAGATGGATGAGAAGAAGGGCAGAGAGGGACAGAAAGATTTCTGATTATGGTAGGAATGAGAGTGGAAAATGCATCAAATAGTGAATAAGGCTAGCTAATGAAATATTCTATAGTATAATGTAAATTGCAGTGATTGGGGACAGCTGATTCCTCAAAGTGTTGGTTTTTCTTTTCTTTTCTTTAGAAATTAGATTAATTTTTAAGTATTCAGAAGTCATCCATAAATGATCACACTGACTCACAGTTTATTAATATTTTTAACTCCAATCTTGAGAGAGAAAATGTCCTATTTCTTTTAGAGTGATGACTTTGTGCTTAAGGAAGTCAATATCTGGATCGCACCAGGCACGTCTTCAAAAGGATGAATAAAACTTGGGAAAGACCCAAAATCCCAGAAAAAGAGTGAAAAAAAGTTGAAGTTGTGTATAATGGACAGTTGCATATGAAAGGAACTGCTTGAGAACAGATTTTTGTCCAAGACTGGTGGATAGAATTGGCTGCTTTGATTCTGCAAACTCAGGGCCTCTATCAGTGTGAGGTGTTGGTTGCAGTCATCTCCAAACAGGACATTTCACATCTGTGGGCCACAGGTGGCACTGAAGCCATCCTCCCAACCTCAGGTTTCTCTGAGTTGATGCAAGACATCATCCCAGAGAACAAAAAACTGCTGAAAAAAATGGTTTGGGCTAAATTAGGAACACAGAAGGTCATGCTGCTAACAGATCTGAGGGATGTGGCGAGGTGAGACACGTTGTGCTGAGTAAATGATGGGTTGCTAAGGACAGTAAATTCCTTACATAGATCAAAGAATCATGGAAAGTCTTTGGTTGGAAGGGACCTTAAAGGTCACCTAATTCCAAACTTCTGCCATGGGCAGGGTTGCCACCCACTAGACCAGGTCCTGTCCAACCTGGCCTTGAACACTTGCAGGGATGGGGCATCCAAAGCTTCACTGCATCCTCTATATAACCATATGATCACAATCTCACAGGAGCCTAAAAAGCAAGGTACTTGTATATAAGCAGCTAAGAAATGAGTCTGTGCACTCATAAATTATTTTAATTTTGGAGATGGTATTGAAAATCAAGGAAAATATGATCTGACTGAAATATCAGAGTCTCCTTCTCTGGAGATATTCAAAACCTGCCTGGACATGATCCTTTGCAAGCTGAACTAGATGAACCTGCTTCAGCAGAGAATTCAGTCTAGATGATTTGTAGAGGTCCCTTTCAATCCCAACTGTGAGACTTATGTAACTATTCTTACTGGTTTGATTTTCAAGATTTTATGTCTTTCTTCTGGAATTTATTTCCCCTGAGTAAACATCATTTATTTTGGCTTTGCACAAAACACATGGGAAAGAAAAAGTAACTTCAACCATGTGTTTAGTCCTACCATCAGTATCCTACCCAGGTAAAAGACTATAATAGGAATGTGCTTTATAACAGGCTTTGAACATTCAGATTTTATATTTAAGATCACCATTGGAGCCAGATAAGGATTTTTAGAGTAGGATTTAAAACACAGGATACCCAGAAATTTGATCACATTTTTCTGTTCAAAGGAACTCCAACAAAAACACAACCTTCAGTTAATGCCTGATATTGAAGTCAAGGAAAACAAAGTAAACAGAAATGTTTGCTGTTTGCAAAGGACAGATTTCCCAATAAAGTCCAGAATTCCTGTTTCTTTCCTGACATCCTGCTCTGATGAGGAGTGCTGAACACAGTTCTCCTGCAAATGCAATGGTCGCCCATGGTCTGTGATCCATGGTTTTATGCTTTTTGTGCATATATCAGGCCATGATTATCCCCACATGAAAGCTGGAGTGTGCTAAGCATTTCCATTACAAATCCCTGCCAAACTGCAGAATCATTCTGAAATCACTGTGACAATAAAGAACACTGAATGAAGTTAAGAGTTTCCAAAATTCTCAACAAAGTGTCTTGGTGCAGACACCAGACCGCTGGCAATGATGGGAGTTTATTCAATCAATAAACTTCCATTTGATAAAAAGGGTGCAATACTGGGAGTTATTTTGCTAGAAGGCTAAATAGGGTTTAAAATATTTAAAGATTTCTTTGAAACAAGGGCATTGTTCCTAAAATGGTTTATTTATTTTCCTTTTTTTCCCCTCACAAAGCATCTACTGTATTAATTCCACAATGTCAGTGTCTGGAGATTGCTTGTGTGGATTCCCAATTTCCAACCACAGTCTCCTTGGAGACAACAGTTTTATTTATGTATTTATATTTCATTCAGAAAGCCTTGGATTCTGAGTCAAATCTCAGAGGTACAAAACGGTGACATCTCTGAGTGAGATGGCTTGGGAGGAAGAACTGAGCAATAAATAAAATATTTCATGCCTATCATTTCAGCTAAGTGTCAGTGCACTAAACAGAGTTTTATTGCAGGTGTATGCAAGGATATCTTGTCCTGTAGCATTATATCTTTATGTGAATATATCTATGTGTACATATGTGTAGATATAAACACCCACATACATAAGATGAGTATTTAAAGATCTTGGAGGATTGCAGAGTGGGCAATGCCATATTTCTGACTAGGCAGCTCAAAGAACGCAAATCAGGTATGGGAGTTGTGGGTCTTTTATTTTTTTTTTTTTCTTAATGTAAAAATCCAGGGCTGCACAGAGCGAGATGGTATGAAAAACCAGTCCAGCACCTCCATGGATGCTACTAAATTAAAGGATTTCTTCTTTGTTGTTAGAGGTTGTATCCAAAAATTACATCACAAACCTGTCTCCCAAGTGCCTAATATTAAATAAGTGGGATGCCTTGACTTTCTAGAACAAAACACAGATTGTGGAAATCCAGCTGATAAATATGGTTTATTACGTCCATTCCAGACAGATAGAGCAGCTGAAGGCTTGGTTGAAGAGCAGTTACTTAATATAGGGAATAAATCAATAATTTGAAGAAAACCAGGAGAAATAGAATAAACTGATAAAAAAAGCATTGCAGTAAATATAATTTCAAGGATATTCCACCATATGTCTAGTCCAGGACTCATTAGTTGTCCTGTCTCCTCTGCCAGCTTCACTTTTTAATATACGTATGAAAATCACTTTTGCTTACAGTTTATTGAAAATAAGTAAAATTGATAGAAATTCATCTTTATACCAACTTTAATATATTTTCAAGCCTGCAGATCACATTTGAGTGGCAGATGATAAGCTGCATGCCTGATTTCTACCAACAATTAGCTTGGGCAAATAAAGTAATTGCATATGCTGGTTCTGACAGAACAATTTATTTTTTCCTTTCTGTGCAATCATGATGCAATTGTGGGACCAGTTGTGATTTAATGCAGGGACTGCTTGCTATTCTAGTCTTGTACTCTTCCTAAAACTAGAGAGATGTATTTTGGCTGGTCCCTTGCCACTTCCATGATTAACTTGATTAGATGGAATAATTTCATAGCATTTCACTTAACAGAGGGAGTCTATTGGTGCTTATGCAATCATGATGTGCAATGCTGGACACTTCCACCCCCTAAAAAACCTCTGTGCTGTAGTGAAATCTGCTGGATTAGCGTTGTTAAAAGAAATTTATGTTATTTAAAATGATACAGAAGACATTTTTTAAAAATTGAGTGCATATGGGGAAGAGAGTGATTGGTTAAATATTCTTTCAAATGCTGGCTTTTCAGAGTTTCTTTTGAAATGGAAAACTAATTCTAGCAAGAGTTTTGTGGCTGGCAGTAAAACTCTCCAATTTGTGGTGTGTTTTGCTTCACAGAATGTATCTCTCAGGAGCAACACTGCAATCAGTACATTGCCACAGTTATGCTTCCTAAATCCTACTTGCAAATATGAGAAAGGTCCTCCCTTCTTTACTGCCTTTGACCTCTCTTCTGCAAAGACAGCTTCCTAGAACTAGTTTTCAGCTAAGCCAAGAAATGCCCATGAAGATGATGAACTGTTTCTCCTGTGGTACAGAGCAACTGGAGGTGGAACATATCACTCTGACCCAGGCTGAGCAGCGACATAAAACTGAATTTCCTACATGAAGTGCTCATCCACTTATTCTCCACCTCATACTCACCTATTCCCTCCTGATTAAAAATGCTTGCATTTTCCACTGGAAAATAACAGTCCCCTGTGTGTGAAAACATTGGGAATTCTTGGCGTTTTGCTTGAGGATGTCTCAAAAGCAAACAGAAACTTGAATGCTTTTGTGAGAAATAATTTTCATTTCTTGCTAAATGATCACTTCTTGTTGGAAGGTGTCACTTGGGATGGTGTTTATAATGTGATCTTTTTGGGGCACATTTTACCACCACAACTTGTAGACATCTAAAAGGGAGCTGTCAGCTGATATTAGTTATCCAAGGTCTTCTGCCATCAATAATGGAAATAGGTAACTCCATACAGAGATTTACCCTGTCCTGAGATAGTTGTCTAAAATGGAGGGAATAAACTGGTCTCTGGATCCCTTTTCCTTGACTGAAAATGACCCCTAGGCAACTATCTGTAATATCTGAAGTTAGGGCTGGGTCATACCCTTATCCATTAGAATTTTGTCTTTTTACAAACAAGAGTCTGAATAAGCAAACAGGAGACTCAGGTAAACTCATTCCAATGTATGTTTCACTATTGGATTCCTCACTTTCTAGTTTGCTTTCTTTGTTAACCAATAGGCTGGAGAAAAAAGGAAAAAAAAATCTTAATAAATATAGTTAGGACTTGATCTTCAAAGACATGTATTTTAGAGTGGAAAGGACCAACAAGTTAGCTGAGATTTATATAATTTTGTTAATTTAAAAGTTTACCAGCCAGTTATGCTAATCACCCATGATCCTTCTGTTATCCATGGAGAGAGAGATGGAAGTTTGTGAAAACAATGCATGCCATCTATAGCACATGCATTTAAAGTTAAATGAAATTAATCCAACCTTAAAAGATAAAAACCTATAAAATTGCTTGATTTTTGTTTCTAACACTCAATTGTTTTCATTGCTACATCTCATTTGAGCTACCATGCCTTTAGTTATTATTTACTCCTTCTTCAATAGATGGAAGTTATCTTCAGGGATCCAGGAGGTTAAAAATAATTGTGAAATTGTAAGAACTTGAAGCTCTCTCATTTAGGACATAAGAGAGAACAAAATTAAAGCACCTTTTGCCTACTGAGCAGGAACTTGTCTTCATTAAGTGAACAGAAGCTCTGAGGATGAATTCAAGATAGAGTGTATCCCTTGGGCCTGACAAAAGCAGAGGAAGAACAATTAGGATTAATGTGAATAATATGAATATGTCAGCAAGAGCAGGCAACCTGCTGCTGTCTGGGGTACAAGTGTGCAAAGTTCCCCCATCAATAAAATGCAGCCTCTGCTCTGGCACCAGGAGGAATTTGTGTCCTTTGTCGCAGCAGAGACTCCCGAGGCAACACAGCAGAAAATTTCCTCTGAGCACAGCTTTGCTGTGGGTACTTGCTGGCTCACAGAGAGGAAAATGAACATATCCAGAGCACAGGCAAGTCCCACTGGGCCAACAAGGAGAAAAATATTATTTCCCACTGGAACAGAAAATGAACACAAGCTTCATCACTGTCTGGTTCAAATGCAAAAATAACTTTTTCCTCCTTGCATAATGGGAATATACTAAATACCAGACTGGTAAACCCTTAGAAAACTATGCAAAAAGAAGAAGAGCCTTTACAGAGCTGAAAATAATAAGGAAAAGGCAGAAGACAATGCTAGTGAAGGGAGTAAGCCAGTCTGACAAAACTTCAGGCAACTGAGTTTGGCAGCAGGAAATAAAAATAATATAACTACAGAAAAATGACCTTGGACAGAGATGCAAGTGTAAATGTCCCTTATGTAGCATGGGGGACACCCACAGGATTTTTTTCTTAGGTGGTCGGTGAAGAACAACGGAGGTAAATGCTGCCTAGTTAAATCACCATGAGGAATCCTTAGTGCTGGGAAAAGCCCAGACATCTCTGCTATTGCCTTCATATTTTTCTGTGCAGCATTTTTTGAGGAAATGAATTTATTTAGAAGGGTAGGGGATTTTTTGCACCCATGGTTGTCAAGGGCTAAAAATTATCAGAAGAGACCAATTTTTTTTGCAAGCTTTTGGGAATTCAGGAATTCTTGAGGTCTGTCCCAGAGAATTTTTTATGTAAAGATGTTTGCATGGTGGCTGTTCTCCCTCTCTCTTACCTCTTCAGCATTACCAGATGGCACCAGAAGCACCACTTCTCCTCACACAGCCTGACACTCACTTTGGGATAAGTGACTTTCATACCCCTTTAGACATGATCTTGGCCACTGAAGGAACAGAACTCACAGAATAAAAATCAAATGAGAGCTGGTTTGGCACAGCTGGTGAGCAGAAGTGTCCCTCTCAGGGAGAAATGGCATGGTCTGCATCCATCCCAGTGAAGTGGAGCGTGCTTGGGAAGATTCCCTGGCACTGGAGCATCATCATTTACTCCAGTAATGTTTTCTGGCATGATTTTGGCCCATTCCAACAAGCTCTTTCCCTGAACAATTCCTGGACATGGTTTGGCAGCTGGAGCCCCGGAGCCACTCCAGCAGGCAGTTTGCACACAGACACCCTGCTCCAGAGTCTGAAACAGTTTGTTAGGGAAGATAAGAGATGTCCTGTACCAGTTGGCCTCCTTGATTGAAGATATCTCTGGGTACATTTAATTTGCTGGTGTAGATGCAGCCCTAGGGACAGTTGTTCTCACATGTAGAAAACAGAGTAAAGAGACAGAAACAGAGTAAAAATCTTGGCTGGAAAATGTTTCCTCAGAGGAAGAAATACTCAAGATAATGTTCCATTTGAGATGACTTTATTGCACTGCTTATTTTAAAACCTCGAAGTCTGATCAAGTGTTACATTAAAGAAAAAGAAAAAAACATTGTGAACTCAGTTCAGGCAGTTTTGCCATTGTTTCTCTAAAGTGGAAACTGATTTCTGGAAGATGGCATTACTTGGAAGATATCACAGTGCGCACTGATTTTACCTCCTCAGGGTTGAAGATACTCTTCTGCACAGCTTATCACACCAATAAGACAGAAGTGAAATAAAAATCATACATGCTTACAGAAAGGGATTGAAATATAAATATGTCTGCATTTGGTGTAGAGAATTTAATGGGGTTCACTGATGAGAGTAAGGTGAATATAGCAGCCCGGAAAAGCAGACAGACAAAGCAGACAAAAAGAACAGACTGTACCCAGCAGTCCTGAGAAAACAGACAAACAGCTTTCCCAAAATAAATAGCCAGTGCTGTATATCATGATCTCATGGGAGTAATTACTGCAGCTGACTTGTATTCTATTAAAAACTTTTGCATCAAAATCGTATCTGTCACTTCTGAGATTGCACCAGGCGCGTGAAGGACACGCTCGACCCCTGGAACAAACTCTGGGGGGTTTGGTGGAGGCTCCAAAGGAGGCAAATAGGAAAACTCCTGAGCTGGGGTGAGCTCAGGAACTTCTCTAGTCCCAGTCTGTTCCCTGAAAACCCACAGAGGAGTGGAGGGATCCTGTGAGCATCCTTGCAGATGAGCTTGGAACAGGGACTGTGCCATTAACACACAGATAGCAAGTGGTTTTCCCTAGGCTCTTTTATCAAGGAGCAAAGAAAGGAGCTCCAACAGCCACTGCAACTTGAAAGTTTCTGTTTATATCACATAAAGTTGACTCTACCCCCTGCTATTCTTCACTATTGACCACAGGGTTGCTTTCATGAAGCGAATTAAAATAATAGGAAAATATAGATTACGGAGGAGAAAATATCTCAAGGGAAACAAAACTGTCAATAGGCATATCTTTAAAAATGTTTGCACCACTGAGATAAGACAACATAGTTTAAGGTTTGGAAGTATTCTGAGACGTTTATTGGAGGATAATGATTTTCTGAAGGAAACAGGCATGAGGTATTACTTTATTTCTGGTCACCATGATATTAAAAAGATATTATATCACTTACAAACGTGTGGTGAAAGCAACAAAACTAATTTGCTGTAAGGACTTTGTGGCATTTATTTCCACTGGAGTAATTTAAGAGGAATTAAAGAGAAAGAGGAGTTAAATATAAGAGTCAATTGCTTTCTGGAGCATACAGCTGCCATGAGTTAGGTATCAGTCATCATGCCAAAGAACCAGCCAGGTAACTTTGGACATGGAGAAAGGGGCATGCAATGAAATGTCAGTGGAAATCAGTGGTCTGAGACACAGAATCAAATTATGCATATTAGCGTGTATTTTGACCATATCAGTGTATGTATTTGTAATTTGTATTAATCTTTTTAGTAAATATCCCCAAGAAAACACTCAAGAAAACACCTCATTTTACAAAATGTTCTTTTTCTTATAATTTACTAAGTACTTACTTTTGGGTGAAGACCAAGAAATGCCAGAAGAGGTTTTGTAATGAACATTCTGTAGACACTCACAGGAGTTTGAACTCATGGGACGCTTAAGTGTTAGGACACCTGAATAAAAAGAGAATTAGATGGACTGGCTCCAGTCCACTGCCCATGTGAATTCACAATGAGTTTATTATTGGTGGGGTGACCTTTGAAAATAGTTTATTTAGGAAAAACAAACAAACAAAAAAGCTGAGGCGTAGCAACAGCTGGGCCAGACCTACCTGTACAGCTGGCAATGCCAAAAATGTATTCAGAATTATTGCTTAGCTGTCATTTATGTCTTGTGAACTCTCCATGTTGCCTCATAACTAATGGAAGGGGAAAATGAGTGTTTTAATAACAATATAGCATAAATAATCATTATTCTTAGCCCTAATGAAGAGAAAGAAAAAGTAGGACAAATCCTGTTATTATTTTATGTTCTTAATCACATTTTGATCTATAGAGCTCTCAGTATTACTCTTGGGATAACATGGTTAAAGACAACAAAATGCTCTCAATTATTATTTATAAATTATTTGCAAAATAATACAATTTAAAAAAATTAGAGAATGCAAATAACCTAAAGGCTTTTATGTTTTCCTCATGAAGAGCTTTCAGTTGGGATTAGTCCTTTGAGACACTGTGTTCTGCTTCTTTTTCTTTTGAAAAGCAAATTTAAAGCATAATATTTTTTTTATTTATTTATTTTACTTTATCTTTTCAAAGCAGTAGGGTGCATGAAAAATACCATGATATCCTTGACAACTGGGTATGTTACACAAAGAGACAAAGAAATCACTCATGTCAGGAAATCTGTGTACTTCTTAGTATATCATCAATGTACAAAATTGCTTTTGGAAGGGCAGGCTGTATTCTCCAAGTCAATGAATATGTGAGCACAGCTGAGTGGGTCGGCCCCCAAAATTCTAGAATTTTTCATCAAAGGGCTATTGTTCCCCTTCCAGCTTCCAAAACAATGCATCCAAATGAATGACTCAACATCACATTCATGAAGCACTGGGGTGGTTTGTACGGAAGGCACTGGTGCAGGTTCTGCCCAGATTGCATTTCCAGCAGGTATTGGAAAAGCTCAGATAAAATTAATTAAATAACCATCATCTGATACAGGAGTGGAAGTCAGCTTTTTCATCCTAAATTTTTATATGAAAGAGGACTATCACACACCTATTTTTGGTTATTTTCACATCATAAAGGTTTGGGGTTTTTTATTATTATTTTGGAGGTGGCCAAGGCAGAGAAAAGCAAAGGTCAAGGTGAGCAGAGGACAAGGCTGCTGGGAGCAGGGGCTCACCAGCTACTGCAGAGTTCTTTGTGTGTGTTTAGGTGTGTGTGTTTGTTGGGAATACATGCTCAGCCTCCCCTCTGGCTGAACAAGGGGCAGGGAATTGCAGCCTGGCTGTTTTGGGCAGGCAGGTGAGGGTGCTCCTGGTGCAGAAAGTCTGCTGCTTATTGTCTCTGATAAACTGGGTAAGAAAAATTCCCCAGGGCTTGAAGCCTTCTGGAGGTGGAGTCCTTTAAAACACAGAAGCATAAAGAATTTATTAGAAGGAAGTTCAGATGCTGGCCTATAATCCAGTCTAAGAAAGACCCACCTCTATCTAGTTTCTTAAAGTCACAATATTTTCTCAGTATTTCTAGCCATTATAATATATACATTTCTTTGAGTTGAATTGGTAGTTGCTCCTTAAATATAAACCTCTTTCATGAAAAATTCAAAACAAATTGATCTCATCTTTCTCACTTTCCAATCCCAGTTGCTATATTTTTCTGTTCAACAATATGATTTATGCATATTCATTGGCACAAGTCAAAGTCTCAGTTAAATGTCAAAGCTGCAGCACTTTAAAATGCTTTAACCATTTTGCATTGTGTTCTCAGAAAAAAAAAAAGTCTAAAGAAGAGTTCTGGAACTGCATTAAAATGTATGTTTAATTCATGTATAAAATTACTATATAAAGAATATAGCTTAATAGGTCAAGATCCTGTTAAAAATGCAGTTTGTAATAATCTTTGACATCCTGTACCTCATTGACAGCAGAACAAAGCTGCACAGAATATATTGCCTTTTTATGCAACAGTATGATAACCACTGAGGTTTAGCACTCTGGCTTTATGCCCTGCATATGCCTCCTGATTGTTTTTGCACCTCCAAAACTTTTAGTGGCCAAGTGATCTCTGGTAATTTTGCTTTTTGATAGCTTTGTGCCTTGGCAACCACCCAAAGTAAATCTAAAGTGTTTCACCTTTCACTCTAAACTTAAATTTAGATGTCTAAATGAGCGGTCTCCACATAAAGAACTTTTTAGCCAGTAGTGAGTTAAGTCATGTGTTGTCCTTTGTCCACTGCTGATTTGAGGATTAAATATTTTCCTTACTTGAAAAATACATCATAATGGCATCTTTATTTCATATATTTTCTGTTGTACCTGAGTAGCATTGTTCCTTTCAGTCTACAGGTTATATCAGAGTACTGGATGCTCTGAAATAAGTCTGTGTACTTAAAGAACAGCAGCATTATCAGGGTCCCAAAGTTAATAGCATAAATTTCTAATTCTTTTCTGTAAATTAATTCATCAGTATTTTCTAAGCCCTGATAGGTGAAAACATCCTAAAATATTTTGGTTTGCAAAGGTATATCTATATGGTGACCTGTATGACAGAACCTTGGCCTGAGAATATTCTTTGTTTTTTCCATTCCTGTTATTTCCTTTTTTCATTAGAAGTCCTTCAGACTGAAAGTATAGCACACTATCATGGAAACTTAATATTGATGATGTACTTAGCTCTCACATATTTTATTATTAATGTATCTGAAATGTTTGAGTATAAACCATCCCTTATATTGCAGGTGTTCATTGTCTTCATCAGGATATAAGTGTCATTGTTAGTTTACCTTATTGGTCTAGTTTGGTTCAGAGTTTAGATTTTGGGGCTTTTTTTTTCAGAATTCATTATCTCTTTTTACAAACTCTAAACCACATATGTTAGAAGAGACTTATGCACCATTTTTAGATTATGACTTAAACTCTGTGAGCTAGAATATCTCTGATCTGACCCAAAATTCATTCTACAAAGCTTTCCAGATTAGGCAGAACCAACACCAAGATTTTTTCCAGGACAAATTCTCCAGCTGCATCATTTCCTGGTATTTGCTTCTCTGATACAGATCGGAGTCTCTTGTGATTTAAAGACACACTGGAAATCCATCCCAGTGATGAAATTTCTTTCACAATATGATTACTCACTTATCTTCTAACTTCATTTACTACAATTCCAAATAAAGAAAATATAAAACAAAAGAAAAAACCCCACATTTCAAGAGAAACCACAAAACTCCTGCAAAGAAGTAAGCTGAATTGTCATCCAAAAATTTAATAGAATAAGACAAGATGGTAACTAGTGCAAAGAAACCTGACAATCTAATTTGCACATATATCAAAGACCTCAGTGCCTAAAACTTGGTGTACAATGTATGCAAATCAATCAGGCTTCCTCTTAAAGTTCAGTGTTAAAATAGATTTGTAGTTGCTCAGCTTTTTTTTCCCTCTTTTTCAGTAGAGGAGTACTCAGATCGAGAGAGATGTGTAGGCACCTTATTCCCAAAATGCTGCTTCTTTGCCACAGGAAAACAATGCGCAAGAACTCATGAATTCTTTCTCTGTATTGTGTTAAAATACAAATAAATGTGTCCACTGTTCTGCATGGAAATATCACTAAAGCTGCCTAAGGACAAAATTCAGATTTCTAACAGATTTTTCTTCCAAGTTAATCTGCCCATGGAAGAGACCAGGGTGGAGCAGACACCCACAGCAGGCCATGGAGAACCCCTTGATGGAGCAGATGGGTATTGGGGTTTTTTTTGGGGTATTTTCCTGAAGAAAACTGCCCTGTGAAGAGCTCGTGCTGGAATAAATTTTTGTGAAGGACTGCAGCCCTTGCAGAGTCCCAGGAAAACTGTGAGAGTTAAGATGCATCAATACCAGCTGTAACCTCCTCTCCTCACCCCCCCTGGCTGTCCAGTGCCAGAGAGGAGCCAAGTGAGCAAGGGGAGTTGAGCTTAGGAAAGCAGGAAGGAAAAGTGTTGTTTTAACATTTGTATTTTAGTTTCTTGCCAACTTAATTAATAATTAAAAATGCCATAATTCAATAATTATTTTTATTGGCAATAAATTAAATTATTTCCTCCCATTCAAGCTTGTTTTTCCCACGATAGTAATTGTAAAACAATCTGTAAATATTTGTCTCTGCCCACAAGGTTTCTTATCCTATTTTCCCCCCCGCCCCACTGAGGGGAAAGGGTAGAGGAGTCTGGTTGGAAGCCAAGGCTAACTCAGCATGTGTCAGGTAAGATTGGTTCTCCCCATTATATCACTTTATATTTATCTGTGTTGAACTTCATTTGACATTTTATTGCCGAGATACTCTGGCCTCTAAAGTCCTCCTCAAATTCTTCACAGCCTGTCCTGTTGCTAAGTGCCTCATATAATGTTGGATCATCATAATTCACATCATATTATCACCACACAGATCATCCCTCTTCTGTAGGTCATTTCTTGGCAGAATAAACAGAATGAGTTCCAGGACAGGCTCCTGCACAGCTGCTGTGATAACCATCCTGCACTGCAAGACATGACCTTTTGCAGTTATCCTTGAATTCCTGCCTTTTCACCAGAGATTAATGCATGTGAGGGTCTTCCCTCTCATCCCATGACACTCAGTGTTCTGGCAGCCTGTGCAAAAGCCTTTGGTAAAATTTTGTAGGAAATTAAAACAGACTATACAGCTCCTGCCACTTTATCCCTTATGTGCCTCGACCTCTTTCAACAGCACCATCAGCAGAAGCCATGATTACTCTTCTCAAATAAAAAATAATAAAAATATTCAAGGGTCTATTCTATAATTTTTTAGTATTACTATTAATTTTCCCAGTGGAGATCTTAGGTTTAAAGGACTGTTAGTCCCTGAGCACATCTGTAAATTTTCTAAGAACTGCTATTTCTTCCCCTGTGTTTTTATCTTCAGATACCACGAGGTTTTAAGTGAGAGGTTAAATATACTGTACTCTATGTATAGTATATTTATTTAATCTGTGTGTTCCTGTAGAACTCCAGAGGCAATATCATCTGGTCCTGGTAATTTGTTAGTGTTCATTATGTTTATTTGTTTTACAATCTCTTTCACTGTTGCTTTGCTGGGTAGCTAATGCTGCAGTGATCAGAGCACTTCTATGTAGCCTGGTAATCCCATGGTATGTTCTGGTCCAGAAACATTTTCCCTGCCTGTCTGCACAATGCAGGAGATGATTCTCAAAACATCACAATGGATTAGCACAAATAACATTGTGTTATTTCTTTAATTAAATATAATAATTGTTGTGGGATATCTGACTTCCATTTCATCCTTTTTTGGTCAGGGTTCAACTTCAAACTTCCAATATTTCAGCCCCTCTGTTTTAGGTATTCAAAAAGAGAGTCTTTTGAGCCTCCTGCTGAAACTGCTAGGCTTTAGAGAACAACTAAATATTCATTGGGCAAAAGACTCTGTGATCCTAGTGATTAGGGTATTCATGTGGCAGGGGAGATGTGAGTTCCTGACATTCTAATGAATATTTACATAATTTGGTGTGAAGTATTCACTGGAGCAGAAACAGCAAGTTGCCTGATCACTTACCTATAGAATCATAATTTTCTCGCCTTTCAGCTCAATTAATTTTTAATTGTGTCTCACAAAGAGGGACAGCCTCAGGAGAAGGAACTTTCTTCACAGAATGTCCCAGTACTCTGAAAATTCACCTAATGTTATTTTCCAAACTCTCTCAAAAACTGAAGAGATTTAAACCTATTCCTTAGACTTTCTCAGGGTGCTGGGCCTCGGGAGGACATCACCTCTTCTTTCTTCTGGTCATATGTTTTGAAAAAAAATGTACTTTGTTGACAATTTCTTGGAGGAGGTTCAGCATTTTGAATAACAAACGGAAGATGACATTAACAGTTCCTGAGAGGACTACAGGTTATTCCTTATCTTTTTTATACCGTGGTCCCTGTCTGAGTGTGGTGGTTTCCCATCTTGGTTTTGAGCATTCCTGGTACAAATTGTCAGTTTTGTTTGTTTCTGCGAACATCTGCTCAAATTATTCAGAAGGTGCACTTTTAGGGACCCAGGGAAATGGTAACATCCAAAGATTTTTAAATGACAGCACTGGTCTGCATAGAATTTGGTAAGTAAATGTCTCTCTGTGCTTTGTGGTGTTTCATTTTGGTTCTTTTATTTACTATTATGAGGCTGCTTCTAAGAACTGGATGCAAATGCAATGGAAAGACTCACAATAAAAATAGAACAT
The DNA here is from genome assembly GCA_013399945.1 of Ploceus nigricollis. Classification (NCBI taxonomy): domain Eukaryota; kingdom Metazoa; phylum Chordata; class Aves; order Passeriformes; family Ploceidae; genus Ploceus; species Ploceus nigricollis. Next base: position 389,259 of record VXBC01004083.1, on the reverse strand, counting down.
TATGAACAAACAAAAATGGCCTTGGAGTAGGAATATTCCAAATTTGTTTCCCTCAGAGTACTTCAACATGGTATTATTAACCTGCAAAATTAAACTTCTCAACCAAATTCCCAGAGCAGGTGAAATGTCAGGATTTCTACTTCTCAGCCTCATGTAAGCCAAGACAAAATTTAGAAAAACTATTGTCACCATAAGGGCTCACCTGTGCTCAAGATTACAGGTACTGTATTGGCCATATTCTGTGTACACCAGTGCTGTCATTTAAAACTTGAGAAGCTCCCCTTTCCCAGATTCCTAAAAATATACCTGCATAAACTGAGCAGAGGTTTGCAGAAACCCAGAGAATTTGTACCACAGGTATTCGTGTGGCAGGGAAGCTGTGAGTTCCTGAATTCCCCCAAGATTACCTGTACAAAGTACTCATGACAAAGGAATGAAATGGCAGCTACTGTGTGTGCTTTGAGGTCTGAAATTCTGTAGTAAGTCCTTCTCTTACCTACAGTGCCAAATTTTAATTCAAATATTTGACTTAGGCCTATTCCTTACCTGGTTTTTTTGTTGTTGTTTGTTAGTTTGGGGGGGGGGGTTTATGTTTTGTTGTTTTTGCTGTTGCTTTCTTTTAACAAGAGGGGGAATAACTCCCTTTCATGAGGCTTTTCTCAATGATACCAAATCCAGAGTCCTGCTGTGCTGTAAACATAAACTAGAGATTTTGCTGTGGCTTGAGATACTGGAATGAACTGAGCTAATGAAGCAGAGGGAATTCAGAAACTGTCTGACTACAGAGAGAGCATGTTCATGAGTGTCAAACATTTACATTCATGTATTAATTGCCTCAGATGAGCTGCTCACCTGTTTGAGCTGTTATCCAGACACCTGTACCAGCTTCTTGCAGTGATGTCTAGGCAGTGCCCTTCTCATAGGTCTTAAAATGATGAACTTGTGCTTCTTAATGATTTGCCATTCAGCCTTGGGTTTAATCACAGGTAAATTAATGTTGTGCACACTGATATGACTGGTTCTTGTTTCCAACTGCACCCTCTCACTGCTGAAGTCAGGTGTCATCTGGCAAAAAAGAAAAGTTGTGGCAGAAATCCAACAGCACAGAGAGAAAAGGGAAACAGGAAATCTGTTTATCACTTCAGACTGCATGTATAGTGATTTTACCTCTCAGGGTAAAAACTATTAGTACAAGTGGCTATTTCTGAAGAGGAGAGGAGTAGTGAGAAGAGAAGCTTTATTTCAGACAAGATTTGGAGGGTCTTTACTCTCTTACTGTAACAAAAAGAGAAACATGGTCTATCTTCTACTATATTGCCTTCAAGAAGTGGTTAATTATCTTCAATAATGTTAAGCCCATGACAAAATAGAAGCAGAGAAAACCACAACAAAATACAAGAGATGACATCTGAGATTGGTTCAGTTATCTCTGAAATTAATTTTTCCCTGTGAAACACTGAGCATGACATCTGACACAAGACTCAAAAGACCTCAACCCAATAAATGAGATTTGGACTGGTCTTGGACCCATAATTTCAAATTTTCAGTCTTGAACATTGCTGGTTTATCTCAGCCTATGTTCCAGCACATTTTGCATTGCCAGCCAAAGTTTCCAAAGGAGGATTTCTACTCCCTGAGTAGCCCAAAGAACCCCATGTCACAACTCTTGTAAGTGCATGGAAAAAATGTGTTTATTGGTTCCTGTGTGCCCCAGAAAACGTAGCAGTGGCTGCTTTTCCAGGGCAAACTCAGTGGCACAGCGGGGATGTGGCAGCAGATCAGCAGCCAGCAGAAGTTTGGGAGATCTGAGCTCAGTTGTCTCAGCTTAACAGGACTTAACTCCCCACTCCTTGTGGTTTTGGCAAGTAGGTCAGCCAACAGATTCAAGGCTGCTTGGAGGGAGGGCAGGATGGCTCAGCAGTGCCAGATGAAAAACCTTGCAGTGCGCAGAGAAAGAATTCAGAATTCACTGGACTGGAAAGAGAACACAAAAACAATGGCAGCTCCAACAGAAAAGCTGGGGATGTCCTCTGGGAGGACAGGGAGGCTTCAGCTCCACTTCCAAAGACTCTTTATGTGATTGTTCCCAGTTGTGGTTTCATGTAAAATGCATCTCCTGTTAGCAGGGATTGGGATTTTGTTGTTGTTTTGCCCATGGCCACCAGTAAATGCTGTAAGCATTTGGGTGCCCTGTGAAGTGGGAAAATGATCCCAAGGACTCTGGGTCAATCCTCCCTCATAAAAGTTGTATTAGGCTTACTAATGTCTCCAGGTATTGAAATAAAGACCATCAGTACAAGTTATCTCCTCTACAGCTTTTGTCCCTCACAACAGATGCTTCCTTTAACCAGCTCTTGGCAACAATATCATCCCTATTTATCATCTTCAGACTTTCTTTTTCCAAGTCACTCCAGCAGAATCTACAGAAGGTTCACAGAGAAGACACAGCTGGTGTCTCAGCTGCCTGACTCCTAAATGGCCTGAGCCAAAAGCAGAGCAGCCTGCCAACTCTCTGGAGCCAGAGCTGCCTTCCTGCTCACTATCAGATTTATGCAAATATCCTGGCACTGGTCTAAAAATACCTGGATTTAGTCAGGGGAGGCAGAGAAGTGTAGAAGGCTCATACCCTGCTCTCCCACCATCATCTGCCTGCACCATGTGCTGTAGCTGGAGCCACACAGTTAAGCCAGGGCTATGTTGTTACCAGGGCACAGGTTTATTTCCTGACCAAAAAAAAACCCTTCCAAGCCACTCAGCAGAAACACAGGTTCTCTGTCAGAGAGGAAGAATTTCACTCTTTGCTTGTTGCTCACAAGTGTGCTCTGAGCTTGTGACTGCAGCCAGCCAAGAGGGATCAGTGCAGGGATACAGGGCAGGAAAGCTGCTGTGTCATTGTCACTGCTAGAAATGAAGGGATGGGACTTCAAGGGATGGGACTATTTCCAAGCTAAGAATGATTTATTGCTCAGATAAACATCAGTCTCACAGGCTGTGAGATTTTAGAGGAGCAAGCAGTCAGCCATAGCTCAAAGTAGTCACAAGTTCCTTTGTCACAAGACAATACATAACTTTCTAACCCAATAGACAGTTGCCACGGGGTTTATTTTAGTTTTCTAACCTATCACCTTTACTTACTTCTGCTTCACTGCAGATATTTTATCCAATGGCTTCTGTCTCACTTGCACACATATGCATCTGTTTTAACTTTTAAACTCTTAATTTACTGTATGCAATCACATTACTATACTATAGACCTTTCACCATCTTACCCAATACAGTTTCTCACTTTCTTAAAGAATATTCTTACTTACAACTACAGAAACATAAGTTTGTGATTTTTCTGCTTAATGTCTGTGTATTGTATTTTTACATCAATCCAAGCTTCTTCCAAGGCTGCAGATCAAACCCTTCAGTTTCTGTGGAAGTTTCTGTTTTTCCAATTTCCACACTGCTGTGCTTGTGTTTCCTGAGGGATATCCAGAGTGCCAGGTAGAAACACTGAGATGTGCAGAAACTGAGCTGCAGCTCCTTGGAGATGAATGGCTCTCTATAGCTCTGGTCAGCCATAAGTAATTTTAGTAAATAGGCTGATAATTAAATTTAAATTATTGAGAGTCATAGGGAACAGACTGAAATATTCCTGTCTTTCTTTGAGTTTTTTATGTAACTATTTGGGAAAAACATGAGAGCTGTTCCATAGGATGATACAATTGGCTCAATGTTGATCTTATATTGTAACTATATGATATTATATGTAACTTATAAGCTATAAATTACATGCTGACTTGGACTATATGCTTTGCATTTAGCAATTAATCTGAAAGTTTATGGTCTTTTGCTGAATTTTAAGGATGAAAATCCTAAGACTTATGTCAGATAATATACCTTGTAATATGAAATTAAATTATAATTGTTTTCCCCAAAGAAAAGCTTTGGAGAAAAAAAGCAACAAAGCTCATCTTTGTTTATCTCCATAAGTCAGTAAACAGGTTGTAGACCTGGATATTAGCAGAAAACAAGATTATGCCCCAGTCACCAGCCTCTGGAGGAGATGATTGAGAATGAGGAACAATGCATGTGTCTCTCCCTTGCTGACAGGTTTATAAGTGGAAGATGTAATGGACAACACTACAGAGAGTTGGTGAAATCATTTTACACTCTGCCAATATAGCTTAGAAACCTTTTTCCAGGCTACAGTTCAAGGAAAAATCTCTGACCAAGTGTTACAATCTGTAGACAGCAACAATTTCAGGGGTGAAACTATTTAGTTTGTACAAAGGTACATTTGAAATTTACTGTCTGGAGTTCAATGTATAAAATGTCACTAAAGGAACCAATCTCTTAAGTCATTAAAAACCCATAAAATCAATGAATTCTTCATCAATCACTATGACTACAGTAATTTTTGAAGGTCTTTTACAGAGCCCACAACTGGTGATTAGATCTGAAACTTAAACTGAAGGCTCCCTCATCCAAGCAGAATGTCCTTATTGCTTGCATATAAATACACTATTCTGTGAACAACCTGGACATTATTTATTACTCTATGACAGGCAAGGGAGGAGCTGTGACCAGAACAGTATTGCTAAACTTCAGCATTTCAGTGAAATTTAGGGGTTGTCACAGATCTCCCTTCCCACTGACACTGAGGGCATTTTCCAGCAGGAGCTACTTGGTTTCCTACCAAGAGCAAGGAACTCTCCCCACTTCCCATAGATTGCATCTCTCTAGCTCTTTCTGCAATTATGACAGTCCACAAGCTCCTATTTACATGGCAAATGACACCTTTGCCTTTTCTGAACCTAACAACTCTCTGCAGAGCAGCTTTGAATAAAAAAAAAGAAAAAGTTCAACTCTTTCCTCTGGGTTCACCCAAAAATACTGAATGCATTTTTCTGTAGTGCCACCAAAGTAACACAATTTTTGCACTGCAGGTAGCAGTCATTCCCCTGAAATGCACCTTTTGAGTTTACATTATCATCTGTGTTTCTTTTCCTAGAAACAACACAGAAACCAGCGTGAATTTCTGTAAGATATATTGAGGGGTATCCTGCTGTTCTGTGAAGTACTTCCATGAAGGCCTGTTATTTCCAGAGCACCATAAGTGAATAAAAAACCTTGCAAACACACACACAGAACTGGTACCTGCTGGGACAAACTGATAGTGTAGCTCCACCAAGGGATAAGAAGTCAGGTATAAGAACTCACATTTTATACATCAGGCAAATGCAACACTTTTTTATAATTTTTTTAATGGTACATTGCAGTTCTGTCCATCTTTTTGTTTGCCTTCTACTGTTTTTTCTTTTTTTTTCCCTTTAAGAAGATGATGAAATCTGATGAGGAAGAGAGCCATGAATTTGTATAATGAAATAAAATCCACCTCCCCTTTCATCCCATATTGCAGATTTCCTGACCTCTCTAGAGAAAATTCCTTTACCTGATTTCCATGCAGCAGAATTTCTGAACCATTCATTCTGAAAGCCCTGCACATCCCACATCATCTGTTCCCTCCTTGTTGCATACATAAACTCATCAGATATGAGAGGAGATGAATACAATTTGAGTGAGAGTGTTGCAGAGCAATCTCCTAAATGCTGAGAGACAAATGCAAGGCTTCACTTCTGATTAGAAAGGTTTTCTGGTTGGTATCTCTAATTGATTGGCTTTGCTCTCAGTGTGTGTTTTGGTTTTAAGAAGAATGGAGTGATCCAGCTAAGCAATACTGTGGATATTAACTTCACAGAAAAATTCAGTCTGGTTTTTTTTTGATCTTTCAGCAATCAAATTCTCTTACAGTAAAGAAAATAGTTTGCTTAAAGGGGAATTAACTAAACAGCATAGGACATAAATTATGGAGATTTGGTTTATGGAGTAGAATCAATTTCTGCTTTTCAAGGATGGACCCTAATCTATACTTATTAGTCATTATTTAAGGGAAACTCTGGGAAGCCTTGTTGGGATGCCCTCAGTCCCTTTTTTCTTTGGGCCACGTGGGTGTGCATAGCACAAGGCTTCTGCTTTTAAGGATAGGAGGCCGTGAGTTCTACACACACTGTGTTTCAGAAGTGTAATTACAGTTATTTCAATGAAGTAGCTCCTGGCTGGTTTCTGAGTAGGTAATAGAGAGAAGCAGCTTTGGCAAATGGCAATAACACTGAAAATTTTCAAGAGGTGGTTTTTATTATTGCCTGATCAAAGTGACTGATGAGTGCCCTCATACAAGTCTTATTTCAATTTTACAGAAAGGGATATCACACTTTTTATAATGTTCTTTGAGACATTTTGATGAAAAAGGCTCTGTAAGAGCCAAGCAGAATTGCTGATATTACAAGTGGACCACATGCAGAAACAAATCCTAATCTTTTGAATTGAAAAGATTGTATTCAATCACTTTGTTTTTCTGTCTCATTGTACTGTGTATATTGTACAGTTTGCTTATTACAGCAGTAAAACCATGCTGAGATTTCTTCCTGCAGAAATACTTCCCTGTTCAGAACACATTTGAGCTACCTGAGAATAGTCAGGTAATTATCTACCTGTTTTCTTTCTCTGTAGGAAAACCTCATCACTGTGACCCCTGGAGTGTGGCCTTTCTCACTATTGGTACTTATAGTTGACTTCCTGCTTTCAAAGCAGAGGTGAAGACCAAAAATACCTGAAACAGGCTGTTCTCAGTGCTTGTCACAGAGCAAACAGAAAATGGACTTACACGAGAAAAAAGCTGTTTGGGGGTTAACAGATTAACTGTGCCTTCAGAGATGTGCAGAAAAATTAAACTATTTTTATTTGGAGCTAATCTGGATAAGGCAGAACTCCTTATAATAATAGTTAGAGACACTTATGCAATCTAAAAGACTTTATAAAGCTATTTTAACAGGTGGCTGCACAGTGACAAATGTATGCTCACAACATCAGTGGCATCAGCCTTTATTTTGATAGGGCAACTGCAGCTGATTACAGCCTTCAAAACCTCCACTTAATTGATCTAAATGGTGCAACATTCTCTACAGAGAGGGGAAAGCATTGATGAAATATTTAGCTTTAGAACCAAAAACCCTGTAATTTATTTTTTCACCTTTTTTTCATTTCTTAGTTGATGTGTCATAACACTGGAAGTGGAATGATTTTGTTCAGGGGCTAGGTCAATAGCCATGAGTACAAAGAAGAGAAGTAAAGGCTTCTCCCTAAATAAAAAGAAAGATTTGAAACTATCTGCACATTCAAATAGCAGGAAGTACAACAGTAGCCAATGAAGGTTAATCTAATAAAAACAATATTGATTATTGGATATTATTTCTATTATTGTTAGATTGAAATTAATGAAGAACTCCCCTCTTAACATTTCCCTGAAGTACTAAAAACAATGATCACATTACATTTGAAAATCTGCTAGAGTTGTTCCAGTGAGAGTATAAAAATCCATTTACTTCACACCTCCTTAAATCCTCTTAGTGCTATAACAGATTAGTGTGTGAGGGGGAAGCAAGAGGTTTTATTTTAATTGAACTGGATGTTGTCTTTCTCAGGGAGGTTTGATGAAGAGGTGAGTTCTCAGCAGGGAGGGTCCTCAGTGAGAAACCTTCTGGTGAGAGGCCTCCTTTCCATGCTTTGACAAGTGCAGGGCAGGACACGTTAATCTTGTGGGTGTTGCATTTTGTGACTCTCCAAAATGAAGGAAACTGTCTTAACATTGGCTTTGAATGCACTGTAATAATACTGGCTTTGAGTGAAGGCAGCTGCATTAACTTTGGCTTTGTCATAGTGATTTCTGGGGGGAGAATATTCCCCTCATGAAAGTATAAGCATATATGTCAAATATTTTGGATCAACAGAATTAAAGTAGTAGCCTTTCTACACTGCTCCTTTTCAGAAAACTAAGAGCTGACTCCTATCAAACCAAACAAAATAAAAATGACAAATATTTAGAAAGTTCTTTCTGCAGAAATTTTAATTCCCAATTTCAGGTGCAATAACCAGTAGCCTTTAGTTAGAGCTGCCCAGCAGTGTTTCTTATTGCCTGATTGTAATCTCTCAACAATGTTTTCTATTGTTTTCTCATAAAATTAGAAATATTTAGGTTGTAGAAGTCTTCTAAGGTGACCAGGTCCAACCATTCCCCCAGCACTGCAAAGATCATCACTAAACCATGTCCCCAACTGCCACATCCACACTGCTTTAAATAATTCTGGGGTTCTGTGGAGCCAGGATTCAAATCTATTTGCTTACTTGGCTTACTGTACATGGCTTTCACATCCACCTTCAGTAATGCAAAAATTAAGTGTTTAAAGACAATTTATCATTACTTATTTTCTACACTGGAGACAGAGATAGGTGTCATACAATGTAGTATCATTTAGACAGAAATCATGATTTTCATATGGGAATTGCCCAATTCCTCAACCCTTAGTAAAGTCATTTTAATTCTTCAGATTCCCATCTGGAAGAAATGCAAAACACTGATTACTTCTCTTTTCTGAATAATCTGAAGTCCATGAAAACAAACAGAATTATGTCCCCCACATGTATGGGACACCTGGAATCACCTAGTCAAGAAATATGCAAGTACCTCAATTATCAAGATGTATGAGAAAGAAATTTTTAAAGCCATACCTCTATTTAAGGCTTCTGGGAATGGAAGATAAAGTGCATCTGTACATAGATAAGGACACTCAAATGTAGCCTTTTTCTTCCTATTGAAAGGGAAAACCCAGGTACAATACAGAGGAAGAGTGCATCTGGATTTAAAAAAACCCTAAACAGACCAAACCCAAAAAACTTCCAACAAGCCATCAAATAAAAATAAACCAAAACCCCACAATAAAAAACAAACAAACAAACAAACAAACAAACAAACAAAAAAAAACCAAAAAAAACCAGCAAAACCAGGAAAGTAAACCCTCCTAACAGTTCAGGGAAGGTACAAAAAAGTGTCAGCCCCCATAAACTAATTAATTGAAATTTGGGTGACCTTTAGATTCCCCGCAGCCTTAAGAGGGTCTGGCTTGCTGCCATGGGAATGAGTCACTCCAGTCCTGTTGGTATAATTACAGTTACCAGCAGGCAAACCATCTCAAACCTTTTACTGATCTCTTGCCTAAAACAATAATCCCCCAGCAGCAGATTTTGAGATGTGTATAATCACTCTCCAGCTCCCATCTAAGCTGCCTCTGCAGTTTGAAATCTGAGTGCAGCCTGAATGATCTGGTAGTGATAGGCCTTTTAAACCCCAGCAAATAAATGGCTTTTAGCCACGTGAAAATTCAGTTTTGTCGTGACTCAGAGGAGTGAAGAGTCAGCAGTTCTGCGGGGAAATGCTGGCTATGATTCCTTTTGCCCTAAGGCATTTGCTGTTCCGGTTGGGTTTCCATTTGCCAAGACTGAAGGACTGGCAAAGTCCTCCTCACAAGGTCCCTGTGCATGTCCAGCATTTGCCAACCCTCCCTGCCTACAGGCAGAAGTGCAGGCCCCACTGGTGAACAACCTCTGCTGGTTCTGGGAATGGCTGCTATTTCTGGAAATGGAAAATAATCTCTCTGTACCAGTAAATTTTGGAAAACAAAAAGTACAGTAATTGCCTGGCCTCTCCAATGATTATTCAGTGGCCTAAACTGCCCCTGTGTGTTCACCTAAATCATAAACTTACTTGGTAACTTGGGATACAATTAATGAGGGATGAGTGAATAACAGTATTTAAAACTCATAGTTAAGCTCTAACACTCAAGTATTTATGGTAGACATGAAATTTTCCATTGCCTCTCAAATGCATCTTGTATGAACAAGAAAAGCAGGGAGCATGGGAGGTTTTTTATCATTCCTGCTTAACTTTTACAGGAAAAATCTGCCCAAAACTGAGAATCTCCAGGCTGCCTTCCTTAGTAGATGTTTTTAACTAGGCACTGGTTTTAGAGGGAATGAGTGGCTACTTGAATATACCCTAATTAATACACTAAATTAATACAGTAATTTTTTGCATGCTAGTTCCAAATTCAACATTATACCTACTTCATGATGAATTATTGCCAGTTATATCCACTGGTGAAAGAGGAGCACAGTGGTGATGACTACTCTGTGCTACAAGATGTAAAAAAATGAATCTGTGCCCTCTGCAGGGCAAAGGGGCTGAGTTTGCAGCCCAGAGCATCACTGAGATTTCACTGCTCTCAATTTCAGCATATTTTGGCCTCTGGAGACTACCCACTTAGCTGCTTTCTCATCTGAGGAATGCATAATAATAATTGTAATAAAACCCTCCTCCCTTTAGTATTTTGGGTATAAGAAGTAGAAAAACCTTATTTATTGGAGACTTAGAGATAAATTTTAGTCCCAAACATTGTATCACTACCCTTGGTTCTGTTAAACAAATCACAAAGCCAGCAAAACCTGACCGTGTAGATTAATGAAACCGGTTTCATCTTCAGTTTCAAACAGAAACAAATAAAATCAGGACAAACAAAGCTTGGGGTTTTCTGTGTGTTTAAAGCCTCTTGAATAAAGAAATAACAAACTCAAAGCTCTCAAGGCTGAAGCATGTGAGATTTATTCTGCTTCTCCAACCACAAAGGGATCCTTTTCTGCCTTCTGGCTTGAAAACCTCCTGGTCATGAGTGAGGGTTCATCTTCTTTGGTCCTGACATTTTTCTGGTTTTGCCTGAGGAACTGGAGCAGGGTGAAGTCGTTTAGGGTTTGTACTTCTTTCATTTGTTTTCTTTTAAACTGACAGGGACTTTGGGCACTAGAAAGAAGACAGCACTGTTACCTAGCAGTCACTTCTGATATTCTGGTTCTACCTGTTTATTGCTTATTTCTTTTCCTCAAGCAATGCCATCTATTTTATGTTGTACCTCAAATTCACACTGGTTCACAAATTTGAAGAAAGATTCTATAGTTGCTTGGGTTTATTTTGTTTTGGGCTTTTTTTTTTCGTGGTTGTTGTTGTTTGTTGGGTTTTTTTTGTGGGGGGGTTTCATGTTGGTTTTTTGGTGGTTTTGTTTCTTTGATTTGTTTGTGTTTTCTTGGTGGGGACATGGATCACATCCTCTGAATGGGATTCTCCTATTTGGGTATCACATGCACACATATCCACATTTAATTTAAAATAAGAACTGGAAGTACTAATTGCTTGTCTTAAAATAATATAAGACCACCCAGTTATCCATGGCAAGCATTGTCCGAAAATTGCAAAAATAATAAAGTGTGGATCTAAAATGAAATCTCTCTATATAGCAATTTTTACATTTTACTCAGAAAAAACTAAAGAAATAATCCTTTATGACACAGGTAAAAATATCAATAAAATTGTCAAAGACCTTGATTTTCTTCATTCATTTTTTTCACTGGAAATAGTCAGGACTAATTTCTTCTCATTCTGTCATGGCCCAAGTATGTAAACAATATAAGACCAAGATCCCAAATGAGAATCTTGTACATACAGCATCTATTTTTCTGTTTAATGTACAGATGTGATCCCAGGGGACTTTCTCACTGTTTAGAAAGTGATATAGATCCATCAATATTCTGTTGGAATTGGACTAGGTTTGTGTTTGATCTGCTGTATTGCTGATATTTATGCGAGATGCAGAATTTACTTATTGCCTGTTAATTATGTGCTGTTAAGCAATCAATAAACAACTCTGATCCTGATTTGTTTGAATTTGTACATGGAAGTGTTGCTTTTTTCCTGTGACCCTGATCCATAGAAGAAAGAATCATTGCACCTAAGTTTTAATATTTAACTGAGATGTCAGCTGAGGAAATTGGTCACCCTGGGCTCCATTCCAGTAGGCAATGGGACCTCCTGGTTCTGGGTGGAGATTTGTGTCCTGCCTTGGCTGCATGACCCCCATGGTTATGGAAAGAATCTTCAGGCACCAAACCTTTAGGAAAATGCCCCAGTCAAGTGTCTGGACCAGTGTTGGAGTTCATGTCTTAGGCCTTTTCCTGGGCTGGAAGAAGCTGTTACCCTCCAACAGGGATTCACAGCCTTTAATTTAGAAAAAGCAACTATTTTATGACAACTACAGGCAGCCTTCATTTGCTGAATAGCTCAGTAGTCAGAGGCTTTGATCAGAAGTTGAAAAAGCTTGGATCCCAAATCTACTTATGAGCACTTGGACAGATTATTTTATGCAAATCACTTTATTATCAAAACTTTGGAATCCCATATGGCTGGTAGACACTTTATTAACACTTATAAATATGAATTAAGGAATGCTTGGGAATATTCCTGACATTGGAATATGACTGTAGATATGCTTTAATTGCTCATCTCTGGCACAGTTTTGGTCCATAGTTTGTGTGGAAATTGGCAGTTTGGGAGGAGGAAGAGGGTTTATTTACATGTCTTATTGTGAGACAACGATCCCAGGTGCATTTAACATCCCTGCATGCCCATAACCTGTCTGCCCAATCTGAGCTGGCATCTGCTTGGCAAGAAATTCTAATTGTTTGTTGGAGTGTGCTGAGGGAAATCTGCACCATGGAATGCTAGCAAACTACAAAAGCAGTGGATACACCAGTGTTAAAAAACAGGTACTAAATGTCCCAGTCTCTGCATATTCCATTATCGGAGCAGGAATCGCTGACGCGGGAAGAATGATTGGCATCTGACTCCATTGATTCAGAAGTGCTGGACAATTGCTTTATTAAACTATACTATATTACATTAATATACAATTTTAAAGAGATATTATACTATATTACATACTTACTATATCATACTCACTTACTAACTATCACTAACTAGACAAACCTGTGACTCTCTGCCAAGAGCCCCAACACAGCTGTGGATCCAATTGGTCATTGAATCCAAACAACCATCACCAGAATCCAATCAAGCAATTACTGCAGGTAAACAATCTCCAAACACATTCCACATGGGGACAAACACAGGCACATGAATGAGATAAGGATTGTTTTGATCCTTTTCTCCATGCTTCTCCAGGAAAAATCCTGAGAGAACGTGAATGCCAGATTCCGTTATACCAGATAACCTTTATGAGCTAAAACTTCCTAAAAACTATAGAGGTTAGAAACTCACACCTGTATAGAGGTAAGGAAGGGAATCAGGTGTGTTCACTGCTGCCAAAACCACCAGGCCTTTGTTGAGATTGTGAACAAACCTCACCCACTGTCACTGAGAGCAACAAAAACAGCCTTGAGACAGCATAGAGGGGTTAAGCAAAGCCTCATTCTTATAGTTCATTCTACTAAGGTAAAACCAATTTGTACAATGAGTGATGAAGATTTGGGGTTTTTGTTTTTTGGGGTTTTTTTTTGGGTTGTTTTTTTTTTGTTTTTTTTTTTTTTTTTTTTTTTTTGTTTGAAAGAAATCCTACAATAAGTTCAGCACTTTTTATGCATCTAGCTAGAGCCATCACTGGTTTCACGAGAGACAGAAACAGCAAGGAACCAGGAGAAGACAGCAGGTCAGCCAGAGAAAAAACAGTGAGACAGCCTGCAAAGAGCATGGCAGCAGTGGGAGTTTTGACTTGAGAATTAAACCTGACAACAACAGGTCCACAACACCGCCAAAAAAAAAGTCAGCAGCATGTTTAGCACCAACTGGCAGCCCTGCTGACATTTTACTGACCTGCCCCACTGGGGCCCCAGCTGATAGGAACTGAATGTGCACGGTGACTAAATGATCTTTTTACTTCTGGCAAATCAGCAGGGAACCAAAAAGTAAATTTGCTGGACGGTTGCTATTCTCTGTGGCAAAATCCATGGCTTCTCATGTCTCCCGCCATGAACATAAATTCATTTGAAAAACAAACAACATAAAAGAGGGAAAAATAGGCTCTTAATGCAAATTGCCTTGTAGTAAGCAAATGAAGAGACAGAAAAAGTGATAGCAGTGCAGACTCATGTCTTTGTCAAAAAAACTAGTCTTATTGGTATCATTCACAGTTAAAAATTAAGATATTGCAGGAATTTCTTTATGGTTTGTGCAATTGTGGATTATTAATCTTCACTTTTACGTCCATTTTCAGGTCAGCAAATTCTCTTATCTTTGAATACCATATAATAAAGTCACCAATTGATTTGGAACTTTTTGAAGTGTCATGTTTTCATCTCTCCCTCTTCCGTCCATATATGTTCCTTCTCACAGTCCCCACATCTTAGGTACAGACTTAATGATTTATGGTAAAATTTAGTTCAATTTATTTTAGTTTTATGAAGCAAAAATGCCCCTGGGGTTTTTTTGGAAGGTTCATCCTTGTAACTCAGAACCTGTAACACAAATCCCATTGTGTACCTGGGAGGTCCCCTTTTGGTGAATTACCACCCTATTAATCACAAGACACAAAATGCTTATTTCACAAACATAAAAATGAGATAGAAAGTAGACTTAGAGTTACAGCTATTTAATGAGGGACCACTCAAATTGCAGCTATTTAATGAGTTACCATTCATCAGCAGGGCTGTGGTAAATGATTGTGTGTACATATATTCTTAGGCCATGACATATAGGAGATAACATACATTATTTCCTGTTGCAGGACACTAGAGCACTGTCACAGCAGGTAGCCAGAGCTCAGCTGAGGCATGATAAGTTATTGAATGGTAATTAATGGTTAGTATAGTCTGGTCTAGACAGCTGAGGGACTGCAAAGACACACTTTGAAGAGGATGGGATTTAAAAGAAATAACGGGCAGCCACTCATGGGATTTGCAGAAGAGATTCTGTGTTAGGCAGTGAGAAGAACAGTATGTTAACATGTTGAATAAATATATTTCCTATATTAGTTAAAGGCTATCTGTATATTAATTTTATTATTTTCTACTGCTATGAATAACAAATAGTGCTGAAAAACACAGGTAGGAAAATAATAAATCATTCCATACTTTTCTGTGCAATTCCATACAAGTTAATTCACAGGACTTCATTTTTCTCTCGTGAGATGACACATTGCTGAGAGGCCGAGTAAAATTTACATTTTAAATCTCTGTTTTGCAACAGCAGCCATTTCTATACTAAAGAATTATTTTAGTTATTCAAAGGCTAAATAATGGTTTTCTCTTGTTTGTCTATGAATAGGTAAATTAAAGTCTAAGTGCCCAGATAACCTGTTGGTCACACCTCACATGCATGAGGGAAAATCTCTCTGGCTGATGAAATAATCCTGAGTGTGATTTGCCTATAGCAGTATTTTCTTCAAAAAGGCCAAGGGATATTAGAAAACAGGATTTTCTCTTTCAAAGGTACCTCAACAGAAATACTTAATCAAAGTGTAAACAAGCCAGAAACAGACTGATCTACTTCTGTCCAAAATCTGTTAAAAATTAAAAGCACAGAAGAAAATAGATGAATCCCATCTGTAAGGCCAGTGGTAGCAGACATGGCTGAGGTTCAGTGGTCAGACAAGTTGCTTTTGAAATGTGTAATGGTTTATGTATTTTATCCAGGTCTTGGACAGTCATACATTTTGTAGAAATCTCATATTCAAATGTACTTAGGAAGTACAAGCAGGAACACTAAAGAAATATAAGATTATATTTGTCATTCTAGCACACAGGACAAAGTATGTGTTTCAACATGGATATTTGGGGATAACAAATGAGTAACCCCTTTTTGAGAGGAATCCTAAGATGTTTTATTGATGAGCAGTGCAGGCACCCCTACGACTATTCACATCTTCAGTTCCTTTCACTGTGTTTCACTGAAACCTTCCATATCACCAAAGTCTCACTCTAAGTGTCCCAAGAAGTTATTCTGTATGTAAATCCTGCCTTCTAACAGATGTCAGACCATTTGATCTGACAAAGCTGGACATTATGGAGACATCTGAATTAATGTAATTTGCCAATTATGGGCAGTATAACTCGTTGTATTCCAAATTATTATTATTTACTGTGTATTCCAAATTATTATTATTTACTGTGCCAGTGTGTAAAAATGCTGTCACAAGTGATCATCATCTAAATCATCAAAGCAGGTTTCAAGAAAGGAACAAAACAGACAAGCTCAGGACAGAAAATCTTGGTTATACCAGTAAGATAAATGGAGCCTGGATAAGGGTTTGTCCACACCCAGGGACAAGATTTTAGCCCATGACAACAAACATATTTTTGGAGATGCTTGGTATAGAACAAAATTCCTGTGTGCAACATGAACATGCTGCCCTGAAGGGATTTGGTTTTCTTATTTTCAGAGAGGGAAAGAGGTTTTAGCCACATGGACATCAGCTCAGCCATGCCTCCTGGCATCAGAACTAGGCACCATGGACAGTTCCTTGCCAAACAGCAAAGAAACACCCACAGACTGGGAAAAACTCCACAGAATTCTGAGACTGCTGAAAGGTGTAAGCTTTAGCTGTGATTCAATTTTTTCAGTGTTCTGGAGTCTTTGAGATGAGTTTTCTTTGCAAGTGCCCGTGGCTGTGTATTAGGAGAAGGTTTTTCCCCAGAGGGTGGCTGGGCACTGAACTGGCTCCCCAGGGCAGTGGTCACAGCCCCAGCCTGGCAGAGCTCAGGAGTGTTTGGACAATGCTCTCGGGCACAGGGTGACTCTTGGGGATGGTGCTGGGCAGGGCCAGGAGCTGGACTGGATGATCCTTCTGGGTCCCTTCCAACTCAGCATATTCTGTGACTCTGTGTGATCTGGAAGAAGAGGTCCCATGAGACCCCCTCTGTCCCCATGATGGAGAGGAAGACAGTAAAACAAGAACTGTTGTAGATCTTTTTCTAGACCTAAACACACTGATTACTCTGATCATTGCAACTACTATCCAGTCTGAAATCAGATTAAATGGAATTAAAGAAATAGTGAAACAGAAAAATTTTGGTAATACAATTTTTGTTAATATCACTTTAGAAATAAAAGAGCTGTGACCCTGAGGGAGACTGTCAGTATCAATCATACCTAAGGCAATGTCAAATGATGGATCCCTCAGGAAGGAAGGGAGTGCCTCCTTGAATGCTCCTGGCACATCACCCTCAGCCCAGGGAGCACTCACTGCCTCCACTGAGTGGCTGACTGCATGAAAATAAACACTTCTCAGCATTGAAATAAGGAAAGTCAGAGATAGACTGAGCACAGAGCTGCCTCACAGTGAAGAGGAGCTATTTCTGAAAGATTATTCTGCCTGGACTTTCTCAAGGTCCTGTTGAGTTTGTGTTTCTTTTCATAGATACTCTGATTCCTACATGTACAAATAGGATAGAGCTGAATACTTACACCTTTCACAAGAAGGGGGTCAAAATCCCTGCTTGTGAAAGGTGTAAGTAAATAAATTGGTTAGCAATCCAATTTATCAGAATTTGTTTTTCCTACTGTGCAATCCATGATTTATAATTTAAATCCCTGTGCCATGTAGACTCATCTCTCAAAGGAAATAAAAAGTGTCTTGACCATAATGGCCTATGGTTTGCAAGATTCACCTCTGAAATTCAAAGCTCTTTCCTTTATTAAAAGTACTGATGGTTTATTTCAAGATGTCTCCAGATTAAATAGTAAAGAAATTACAAACAGTCCAATTCTCTTAATAAGAGGAATAAAATAGTGCTGACGTTAATTTCCAACTTACTGATTAAACGAAATCTTGCAAATTTTATGAGTTTTACTCTAAAACAAAACAGGCAGATTTTAATGAAGCATCTCCTTCACTAATGGCGATGCATTCAAAGCATATTAAAGAAGGAAGTGGTTCTGCAGCAAAATTAGATTAATTTCCATTGATAAAGTAAATGGAAATGAAATGAAGTGAAGGATACCTTTGTCTTTTAGTGTATGAAACTTCAGTAGACTGACATTTCCTGACATATTGCAGACATCGTGATGGCATGAAACACTGGGATCACGAATGCCTGATGATGATCTGCAACTTTATTTTTTAATATATGAATATTTAACTTTGGTGATGCTAATGTCACTGACAGGTCCCAAACATGTCTTTCCTGGCCAGTGTATGTCAAGCAGTTAGATAACAGTCTCCTTTAATGAAGATTTTGCAGTTTACTCATACAACTTTTCCTTGTGCTTCAGTGACCTTATCAGTAGAAATTTCATCTAAATTTCCTGATCTCCTTCTTTTGATATTTGACCATTATTGCTTGCCCTATCCACTACTGTGTGGAGAGCACTTTATTTCTTCTTTTTTTTCTTTTTTCACTGCAGTTGCCTCTATAGATTCTTACAGTTAACTTGTTGCTCTTGGGTTTTGTATTCCCTCTTTTCCCAAGCTCTAAAAATTACATTTTCTTCAGCGTCCTGTGAGTGCTATTTTCTAGATCTCTGGGATCATTTTTGCTTCTCTTCTCTGGCCTCCTTCCAGCTGTTCACAACTATTTTAAAGTGTGTTGTGTAACACTAAGGAGAGCATTTCATCCAAAACCACTGAGTAGATTAGGATTACTGAGATTACCACATACGTTTTGCAAGATACAATTTTTGCTTTCATATGACCTAAATTGTTTTGGCTCTCATCCCTTCTTTTTTCATTTTACAGATGCAAAACCTAGATACAGATAGATTATGTGAATCACCCCGTTTCACATAGGAAATTCTGAGATCTTGGAATTGAGTACACATATGCTAAGTCTGGGAGAAATTTTATACTCCAAGAGCCATATCTGGAGTTTCATACAGTGCTGTTTCGCTCTGCTTTTCAATAATTTCACTGGTCTTTCAAACCTTTTCACCACTGCCAAACACTTTCTTTATGTCTTGATTGTCCCTTTTATCTGTACTAAAATTCTCAGAAGGATTCATCTCTGTCACTTGTTACATGAACCTCACCCAAAATGGACTCAAGCATTACCTGTTTGATCACTTTTTCCAGCTTTTGCCTATTTTAGTGTTATTCTAAACACAGAATCATAGAATGTTTTGGGTTGGAAGGGGCCTTAAAGATCATCATATTCCAAGTCCCTGCCATGGGGAAATCCCTGTTTTAACTCTAAAGCATAATAGAAGAACAAATTCTGATAAATTGAATTGCTGATATACTTCTGAACCTCTGTTTGTGAAATGCACAAGGGCTCAGCCCTCTCCTATTTGTACATGTAGAAATATCTTGCCATGTGCAGGCAATGAGGAAATTAGATTCTCCTTTGTGGTTACTTGGGAAGTAGCTGCCACGTTCCTGCAAAGAGCAGAGGATGTTTTTCACATTTGTTTGTTACCATCTGCCATTTTACAGGCATTGACTTTAGTGGGGTTATTTTTGCTTTATATGAGGGCAGAAAAATAAGGGAAACTTTATTGTTCACAATAAAAAAAAGAGATCATCTGCTAAAAAATTTACAAGACAAAGTGGGCATGAAAGACAGAGTAAGTGATTGTTGTTAATCTAGTTATTTTACCTGCAAAAGCAAAACTGGAGTAAATTTGGGGTATATTTTTTCAGCTTCAGAAATGTTTGCAGCCCATTAGCAAGTGATGAAATTTCACAGAAAAGAGATATCTTGGTAAGTTGTGAGGGAAGGATACTGTGGAAAACATGAAAAAATTTATAATATGCTTATGTCATATATGTCAAAATGAAAGTCCTTATACTGGTAGCATTGGACCTGCTCAGGATGAGAGATATGAGAAATTTGGTGCAGGACAAGTGTCCCTTATGTCCTCCTGTGACACAGGCCATGACAGCATGGCACTGTTTACATGAACAGGGAGCTCTCAGCCTGGCAACAACAGGTCAGTGATCAGAAATGGTTGAGTTTAGAGAAAAAATAGTCCTTCACCCTGCTCTGAAGTCTGATCTTCCAACATGCAGGCAACTCTGCTCCTAATTCAGTTGGGTTTTAAGTTATAGTAAAGCTTTTGAACATATTAGTCTTATTTGATTTCTTCCAGATTATTCTTATTCTAAACATGTGGTGTTGGCATTTCCTGGATGTTTGGCTCCTTGCAAAAGAATGGTTTCAGTGACCAGGTGATTCTGACCTAAGTAGGATTTTAGGGCAAGATTCTGGAGAGACAACAATATGAAATATCTCAGGCACTTATGGTTAGGAGGTTTTTTGCTTGTTTGGTTTGGTTTGGGTTTTTGTAAATATTCAGAAAATAAATACGAGCACTTAAAAAAATTAGATCTATTTTTCTTTTGTACTCTAATCATGGTAATTGAAGGTTAGCCTTCTTTCCCTCCATATTTTCCTCGGCTGCAATCCATTTTAGGATTCTGTTATGGCACATGAAATGGATCATCTGCACTAGAATAGAGGCTGTGGTGATGAAGTGCCTTCCATTTCCCCCCATAATGTTCTCAAAGAAGACCGATGAATAAGATCCTCAGAAACAAAGAGGGAGATCCATCAACAGTCAAGACTGATCTGGTTTTTTTTACCCCCAAAGTTTTTTTCTAAGTCAGTTTGACTTAATTTCTAGAGTTTTGAGCATCTTTTCTTGCGGACATTTATTTACAGAGTCTCCAGTAAAACCAAATTAGTCAAGACAGCCAATTTTGAAGGCAGTGTTTGACATGGATTAAGAAAGCCAAATTCAAATTGATGATTCCTTACATCTGTTTTGTCTTCATTGTTAGAAAAGGGCTAATCATTCTTATCTTACTTGAATGGAGTTGCTCTCATTTCCATGAGACTGAAAAGCAAAAATAAAATAATATAATAATTTCAAGGAATTTTCATTTTTGTAGAAGGAGAGTTTCAGGCTGCTTTATACCTCTGAAAGTCTGCAAACCTTGCTTTTTTGAGAACAACTTGTTCTTCTAGAGGTACCTCAGGTTTTGGCAAATTTCTTTGCACAGTTTCCCATACAGTTCTGCCAGCCAGCCAGGAGTACGTGTTCTACAAATTCCCTTACAAGCTGTTGTTGTAATTATTAACTTAATTGCATCTATTTTATATCTCTTTTGCTCAGAGCACCTAAATAAAGCCAGGATTTTCTTTACAATGGAATATGGAGCAATGAAATGCCATACTGTGGTATTCTTCTGTTTGTGCCTTGAAGGAAGACAAATCCCAGTGAAAGGAGCTCCATATATTCTAGTGATAGCTGACATCAACGACATGCACATAAACCATGCTATGATAATCGTCAAATCTCTGTATTTCCTCGATTTTTTAGGAAAAAGCCAAACTGTTATGTTAATTGTTAATCCCAATTATGTTAAACCACATAACAAACTCCCCATGTGGAAGATGCTTTGGCACACTGGCAGAAAAAATGTGAACATCACTAAAAGAAATGCAGTGGCATGATGCAAAGTTGCAAGTTCAGAAGTGATTATTTTTCCTTTTCTTCAGCTCTGCAATGAATCTTCCGCTACAATGCAAGCTAGATTTGAATTTAAATTCAAATTAAATTTTTCTTAGTTCATGTGTCTGCAAAATCAAAAGTTTATTAATTCCTTAGATCATGTGTTTGCTACAGGTAAAGTAATTTCCAAGTTTAGAGATTTAGGTGGTAGAAATAGGACATACAGAAAACATTAATATAATCCAAATCATTATGAATATCATTGAAAATTGAAGAACAAAGTTCTTCAGCAGTTTCATTTTGCTTGGATTGCAGGATGAGAACAGATTGTGTCTTTACTACTGATTTGTTTTTGGCCAAAACAATGATATTCTCTCCAAAATTCTTGCCACTAATCTTGCCACAAGATTAGTATTTTCTCTCACTGTTTTACTGAGCATTTTCTTACTGTGTGACATATTGTGATGAATCTCCAGAGCACTGCTAAGAGCACTTGTGCCTTCAGAAGAATGAATCATTATTGACATAGTAAATACAAAAAATTCATGTATATGCACCAAGACATAAACACATTGCCTGTTCTGGACTTGGTTCTCAGCACAATGAGAAGAGGGTGATCCATGGTAAATACTAGAAACTGGTTAGATATTGAACAAAAAAATGGTGGCAATAGATAGAATGTACACATCTGAATTTTAACAGTGCTGAGAATGGGACCAAGTCGATTAAAAAGAGAATTGATAACACTGTACTTGGCTGACTCAATTAATCTTCATGGCTTTCCTGGCAGCACAGCTGCAAGGTGAGAGCAAGACACAGAACCAAAGCTTTTGCTGCCAGCAGTGGAGCTGAGCTCAGTGGTGCAGACTTTCACCGTGTGTTCAGTGGTGCCACACTGGGAGAGGTTGTTTCTTTTTCCAGGGGATATTGACTCTTGTCCTTCTGACATGTCAAGACTATTGCTCATGTTCTAATAGTCCTCAAAGAAAGCAAAAGTAGGGGGTGGCAGTAGATAATATTTGCTCTGTAGGACTTTAACCTTATTTAAAAACTCCTCACTGGACACCTTTCTTTCTGTTTCAGACATCCAGAATGACATCTCAGCTGCTTCTCAAGTTGCTGTTTGCAGCCAATGATGAAAAGACAGTGGGGGTTTGATAACCTGCTTTATTTGTCCATTTTAGCAAGTATTAAAAGCCATTCTTTATTCCATTGTTTAGAAATGCAACCTAAACAAGTATTTCAGAGATAAAGGTCCACATGCCAGATGCCCAGAATTAACTGCAGTGGATTCCACCCAGTGTTGTGGGTAATACTTTATCTCCTGTGCTGGTTTTGTCTAGGATAGAGGTAATTTTCTTCATAGCTGAGACATTTCTGGAACTATTGTTTGTGTGGCAATGCTCTTAACAAAACCCTTCAAAGGTTATGTCCACAGATTAGTTTAAGTTCATATGTGTGTTTTTATCTTCTCTGCCTTTTTAAAAATTCTTTTAAGTGCCTAATAATTTGAGTTTTAAGTCTTTACGTGATGATGCAATTAAAACTCAAACCACAGTTTAGGTCATACTGCAAAATGAGCAAATTAATCCCAAAATACTCATTACTCCCTCTGACAGGTCATTTAATAGAACTAGCAGGGAAAAAAATCCTTTTACAAGTAAGAAAAAATTAACGAAGGAATACATCCCAGGATTCCCTGGGAAAACATAGATTAGGACATTTAGAAATTTTCTCTAGGGATTTTAAGATCATAATTAACTGAAGTTGTTTCAATCTGTCAGACTAACTGTATCATCAGCATTAGCCCCTATCTTATAATTGTGACTGGACTCACAGAAGCAGATTTTTTTAGAGTCAGTCATATTCCCAGGATTGGATCAAAATGAAGCTGACTCATGCCCTCAATGGGCTTGATTAGCAAGTATAAATGCTTTTCAGCCTGGATTAAATACCTGCCTACTCTTGCCCATATATTTCAGCTTAGTACATTGTGGAAATTCCTCTGACGCTTTCGTATCAGCGTTCCTCAACTTCCAGGCAGGTGTGTCTAAATATCTAACATTTCTTAGCATAGTGTTATCCCAAATATTATGGATATTGATTGTGTCATGGATAGAGCATGTGGTCTCACAGGAAAGTGGATGATTCAGTGTCTGGACACAGAGAAGCCAGTAGAAAAAACTGCAGGAGCAGAATAGACACTGGTGGCATCTTTGGCTCATATTGACAGGACCAAAACCACTCTCTTGAAAGCTGTGAAAATTAAGGTTTTCACACAGGTATTAATTGACGTCCTGAAGGACTGCATCTCTGCAGCTTCATTATATGTAAAATATATTCGTAGTCAGGTATTTTCATGCAAAATGGGTCAATGCATTTCACATGCTTTGATCAGGTTCAGAGAGGGAGGTGTTAATAAAAAGCACCACAGGTCTCAGAGAACTCTGTAATAATTCCAGAGCTTCACAACCCCAATAATGAGTCTGCAGGGAATCTCCTTTTGCCTCAGAGGATCTCCATAACTTTTGAGTACTCCAGTAATTTTAAGTACCTCAAAACTCAACATCTATGAAGAAACTGCCTTCAGTGCCTTGTCTTTGCAGTAAAGTAGTTTAGCAGAAAGTACTCCCCCATATGTGATGAGAAGTCAACCTGCAATTTATACTCTGTATTTGGAAACACATAAACAGAGCAAGAAGGGAATAAACAGAGAAACAGGACTCTAATGTAGTCATTTCATCAGCTAATTCTTTCTGAAAAGGGGGTATTAGGTAAAAAAAAGCAGGGTGGGACCCAATGGGAAAACCAGAGTGCAGCTTCTGTGCCTCATAAAGAGTGAATTTGTCTGTGGGCTACAAGGAGAATGGAGGGATGAGCTCAGCTCATGTAAAATAACTGATTAATTGAGCACAGTTATTTGTGGCTCCTCTACAGAGCTTGATTTGTGATAGTGATCTTTCACCCAAGCATGGATGTTATTCAGCTGTGGCTGGTTAGATCTGTAATTGACAAAATCCTCTGCTAAAAAAAATCTCTTATCTGTTCTTGCTGTCCTTTATTGGTTCTGATAGATATATAGATTGATTTTCTTTTGGCTGTGTTCACTTTTATTTCTATAAGTGTGGTCCTCTTAAGTTTAAACTGGTTCTGTTTAGCCATTCCTTATTTTCATATAAATAATGTCAAATTTCAAGTTTTCAGACATTTTAAATCAGACTTTTATTATTATTATGTTTTTGTAAATTCCTGGTACACTCACTTAACATTTCTTATATTCCCAGTTCTTAGTTTTCACACAGCCTTCAAAGTAACAGAATGAAGCCAGACTCTATTCTAATTTATTTATTTTTTTACTGAAATGAGTTACCATGTTTTAAACTGCTTTTAATTCTAACAAAACTGATTTTGCCTTAAAGATTTCTACTAATGTCATCCAGATGTGAAGTGGGAAACCATTCCCCCTTGTCCTGTCACTCCAGACCCTTGTCCAAGTCCCTCTCCAGCTCTCTTGGAGTCCCTTTAGGCACTGGAAGGTGCTGGAAGGTCTCCCTGGAGACTTCTCCTCTCCAGGCTGAACCACCACAACTCTCAGCTTGCCTTCACAGGAGAGATGCTCCAGCCCTTGGAGAATCTTCATTTCACTGCTGTTTTTGTTAACTTGAAACCAGGGGTAAGTTGTTTGCGTGAAAATGGGAATCACAGGTTTAAACTCTCACCTATTAAATACATAATTCATCCTATTTTTGGAGTAAGACAGTGAATCTGCCTATAAGTGGCTGAAGGAGAATGTGGCAAAAATATTGTCCAGTCTTTGCAAAGCAACTCAGTCATGGGGGAGCCTGCCTAGGAATATGTGGAACAAGACTCTGAGTTAGAAAAGGATTCACAGCAACAGGAGTGGCCAAAATAATGCCTAATTCCTAGAAACTGGCTGAGCCCTGGAAGGACACCCTGGTTCAAAACAGCAGAGGCTGAGAAAATATAATTTCACTTGCAATTTCCTTCAGAAATATATTTTTCTGGAATAAGGAAGCCTGGGATTTGGAACATTTGCCGAAACTCTTTCTACATTGGTCTTGCAATTCCTTAGCATGTGACCCTATGAATCTTGTAGAATTTATATTTAATCCTTCTTCTACTACCACCTCCTACCACTAATGAGCAGATCCTGAAATAGGGTTTTAGTAATTTTCTTTCAGAAATACTGCAACACACACAGGTTGGATGTATATTTTTTGGCTGAATGTTGTTATGTAGGTCTGGCCAGCTATATGGAAGAGATTTTTAAGATATTTGTATGTCAAAAAGGAGAAGCAGGAAATGGAAAAATAAAGCAGCAAAACAAAACAAACCAACCGAACAAACAAACAAAAAAAACCCCTCCAAGATGTTAGGAATTATATACCTTTAAACCAATATTTGTCTGCATTTAACTGGCAGTGTTTGCTCTAGGAACACAAATCTTCCTGTAACTTTTGCCATTAATAATTTCTTCAGTCTCTTCCTGAAGTGAAAACAGTGCAGACTTCATGAAGAGAACAATTGTTCTTTGTAGATGAAGGTTAAACTACCAGTGTAGAATTGCTTCCTACACAATGGGAGAAGTGAAAGATTATAAAATATGCCTCCTGTCAAGTAGACAGCCTTAAAACTTCTTGGCTCTAAATGAATCCCTTGAATTGATAGTTCAGGAGCATGGCTTGTGCTTCACAGGACTCAGCTCAGTTATAAAACAAGTAGATCCCTCCTATTTATGCAGAAAGTCTGGAGAATGCAATTTTCCAAAGCATTTCTGAATAAATGATGCCACACTTGTGGTACGCTGAAGCTCAGTGTTCATGTGGTAGTAAATACTCACCCCAAAAGAGCATCCATGTTTTGGTTTGTTCACATTTTAGAGCAGGTGGAAGGAGGAAAATCAGGACGTAAAAAAATTATCAGAACATCAAAATGTAATTTTTCAAGCCTAAATAGAAAAGTTAAAGGACTTGTTATCATGGGCAATTACCAGGCTGACTTCTTTTACTTACCAGCATTTTCATTGATGTTACTGGAATGTCTCCTAATTTCCACTGATCATACATTGCATTAGGAAGCTTTAAATTAAGTGTTCCTCATAATTTTAAATGAACCCATTTTTCAAGAAACAAAAATATTTTAAAATGGGATTTAATTGAGGCTAATATGAAGTAATTATCTGGAGATGGTGGAGCCACTGACCCTGGAGGTGTTTAAGAAAAGAAGATTGGACATAGCAATAGTTGAAATTGAGGTGTTTGGTTATAAGTTGGACTCAATGGTCTCAGAGGTCTTTTCCAACCTAATTGATTCTATGACACTGTAATTTCTAAACATTTAAAAAAAAAAATTATTTACTTACTGGCAATCTGCTTTAATCTGGGGAAAACTGAATCTACATATCCATCCAGCACCAGAAGATCAAATCCCTCAATTTTTACCTCTTCTGTGTCAGAGGTCATTGAAAGCTAAGTATAGGGCCTGGACTCACCCCCTGATCTGAAAAGCAGAGAAATCCACTGCAAATGCTACTGATTTTGATTATATGGTTAGTGATTCTCACATCCTCAATTCGTGTCACTTTTTGCTTTGTTGCAAATTTAATAAATAACACTAATAGTAATAATTATAATATATTCCCAGTGCTGATGAGTAGGTCCAGTTTTAGCTGGATTCTAAAGACTGTGTTTGTCCTGCAGATTTTACTGCAAAGGCAGAAGTGACTAGAAGAGCATGTGATGGATACGTTATTGAGCTCATTTTAAGAAGATTGTGGGATCCAATTTATTGATGCATATATCATGTTTTCCTTAAGGTAAGCCAAGGAGAAAAGTTGTAATATTTGAGGGATGGACAAAATAAATGTTTACTAAACTAATCCCCCATCAGTTCATAGAAATTACTGTCACTGCTTCACTCTTTCTAAGGGTGGCCATGTCTCAATAAAGCTGTCTTTGGGTCTGATGTGTATTTCCAAGAAGTGTGACTCAAAGAGCAGAAGGTTGCTTTGTTCTCCCTGTGTGTGTTGTGCTCACCATAATGAGGCTAAAGCTGCTAGGTAACATTTATAGCTCAGAAATAACAAGAGTAATCAGCAGTGCATACAGCCCCAGGCTATATGGAAGTGAGGGCTTCACCTTACTAGTCCCAGCTTTAGAGAGAAACCAAAGTCCTTCTCTCTGCAGTAATTTCTATTCAATAAATCCCAGGATGCCAACTATAACAGAAATTTCTCAGAGCCTAAGCCCCAACTGAGTGCAGAAAGCATCCTTCAGATAAAGCTGGTTCATAAAACAGAATAATCAGACAGCTGAGGAAACATCCTGCAATATGAGTTCATAGTGTTCTAGGACTTGGTGCTATGAAAAGATCTGTATCAGTGCATCCCTTCTTCCAGATAATTGGGGGTTATGATACTGCAATACACTCCAAAATACAGTTAATACATAGTACTACAGTGTACGTTTCTTTGAAATACCAATTATTGCTTGCTCACCCCTCCCTAGAGTTTGATTTTTCCCTTTGAGCTTATCAGTATGTATTTTGTTGGATTTATATTTGTGTTTCAAAGTTTTACCATTGTTCGGCATTTATTGCACAGGTTTCTCTTAAAAAAAGGGAAAAAAACCCCACATCAAACCTTATCAATCTGCAAAAGTGTTCACTAATACATAAAATGGTGCTGGTATTTAAAGTGCTCAATAATACATGCATACAAAAGATTATTTAATTGTCTTAAATAACTAAATTATGTCAATGCACTTCAGTCAAGCTCCTTCTCATCCAACTGAAGGGAACAGTCTCAAAATCAACCCGAGTACATAGAATAGTCAATGTATAGCCTTCATTCATGCCAGATTATAGAAAAAAATCAAAACAAGTTCTGACAGAGAGAGGATGATGAAAGCAGTGCTGTGTACAGATATTTGCTGCCTTTAGCTATCACAGTGATTCCTTTCTTCTAGCCTGGACTGAAAATACACAATTGGCAGGCTTGTTCTGAATTTTTTTCTCCTTGAGTCGCAGCCGTGATTTCACTTTGGGCAATGAAATATAAAATTTACAGATAGGGATATTAGATAAGGGGCATTTGCCAATAGATGAAACAAGGAAAGGGAGTTTGCAAGCATGGCCCATAGGTTGCTGCTGCCTTTGGTCCCCAGGAGACAGCAAATTATGTGAGCAAGGCCACCAGTTCAAACTTTCCAAACCCGTGAAGTTGGGAATCTCAGAGCACTCCAGACTTACAGCCAAGCAGCAAAGTGCTGTGTGGTTTGGGGTTTGTTTCGTTGTGTTCTGTCCTTTGCCTGTGGATCTCCATCTCCTTCCCAGAAAGCTGTTGTGCTGCCTGTTGAAAGGCTGGATAGGACCTGGAAGATGCTCAGCTTGGGGTCCTGATAGGACAGTGTGGACCCCTCTGTATCCTGTGCAGAATAAACATGAACACACGCAGCTGCTTTGGGGAATGTGCTGATCTTTCTGGCTTATCCCCATAAAGGAGGCACAGAGATGATATCTGGTTTTTCATCTGTGCTTTCTGTGATGTGCCTTCTACATCTGCTGGTTTACACAGAGTCTGGCAGAGGGAAGGTTTAATTGTACTCTGGGCTTTGTGTTTCTGAATGATAAATACCTAGGTATTGTGGACACAGCAGCTGCTTGAATCTCTTGTATATCTTTTTAGGTAAACAGTAAGAGATAAGTAGTTTTGGAAACAGCCAGCTGGAAATTATTTCTTGTTATTTATGGAGGAATGGTGTTTTCTGAAGGAAACATAGGTCTTACTCTCTTATCTTTAGTTTCTCTTTTCTTCACCCTTCCCAGGAACTTTAGAATTATTTTGGGGTACCCCTGGTATCATTAAAGAAGGTGTCCACAGCCCAGCTGAGTGATGAGTTGTCCATCACTTGTAATTTTCTTTGTTTGTATCTTCAATGGCAATGGAAAAGACAAATGAAGAAACAATCAGGTGTGAAAGAACTGCTAAGCAAATGAATGAATTTTACTAATTCCAGGTTCAAAGTGAACTGAGAAGATAACTCATATGAGCTCATGACAATGTGGTGATCAAAAGAGTTTGGGAAAGCTGTTCTTTGCTTTAATACATGAAACTCAACCATAATAACAATTAAGCTTCAGCTGCAGTAAGACCAGTGAGTTCTGTGGTATCCAGTGGTGACATGGATCCCCAGGTGATTATCATCTCCTGAGATGTTTAGACTCACCTGTGGCTCTTTGCAACCACCTACATTTGGTGTTCTTTAGGTATTGATGGAACTTGAGTCCACTGGAAATTCACAGTTAATGTGTAATTTGATAGTGCATTCTCACAACTTCTGTCAGCAGATCCTGTAAAGAAACTCAGCATTTTAAGAAATAGTTTTCCCTAATGATAGTTACATGATAGCAGCAACAACCTAAAAAGATAAGGATCTTTAGGTTTTTTTGTATAGCCCTAAGGCAACATCTCTGTGTTAAGCTGATGGGTTTCTAAGACTGAAGGTAGAGGATTGGCTCCCTGAAGTTTTGCCAAAAGTGCCAAGTGGAAGCAGGATATCTGGTAATAACTGGTACCTCAGCTTTTAAACACAGTCCAAGGATATCCTAAACAGTTTCTTCATCTTTCTTCTAGCAGAGAGCAGCCAACCCCACGGCTCTGTGCAGCCAGATATTAGTTACTCTGACAATCAGCCACTGTCTCCTCGTGAGCAGCAGTGTTGGGGACTGCCAGGATCCATTTCTAGAGATGCCAAACTGCTGCTATCCCGTGGTTTGGACCTACCTGTAATGTCAGAAAATCATGCAATAATTTATATATCAAATTACTGCCTCATCTTCCCTGCACTCCAGTAAAGCAGGCAAGAGTGAGAGGGTGACAAACACACAGGGAAAGGGATGTGCACAGGATCTCCAAGCCTGTCAGTGACAGGGCTACAACTCAATCTAATTGATGAGGTTGTTTCAGGGCACAAAATAAGTTCATAAGGAAATACTGACTGAAAATATTGACTGAACTAACGACCCAAACTCACAAAAGCTTCTCCTTCCACACCACTGCTGCAAGTTTGAGCAGCTCAGTATTGTTACCTGTGGTACAGCAACATTGGCTAACTCTGTGTTTTGTCATGGAAGTTTTAATAATTGTAAAGAATAAATGGTTCTCTATACTTTGTACTCAGTGGGAAAAGGGACACAGGATAACTGGGTTGCTAAGGTTAATTATATTTTATATGTTTTTACTGAAGGCAATTTAATTTGGCATCACCTAGAGGAAAGAAGAAAGGACAACAATCAGTCATGGAGCATAGCTAAGAATATTCAGCTTTTTATTCTGCATATTGAAAACTCAGTTGGTCTGTGAGAAATCACATTTCTCTGTGACCCAAAGGACATCATAAATAAAATAAAATCAGGTTATCTTCTATTTTTTAATAATTCTCACAAGGATAAAGGAGGAGAGAATTCAGGACAGGATTTTTTTGCTGTATTACAATTTCTGACATCAATTTGGTCCTAATACATTCAATAAGTATAAATATTGAAATATGATCTATAAGAAGAGGCATAGTTTATTTAAAACAGCTGAGGAAATGTAATTTTCTTTAAGCTTAAATAATTGAACAATGTCTTTTGCCATGAGTGAAAGCAGAGGAAGTATGCACACTCCACTGTACCAAAGAGTTAATGCTGTCAGAGTTAATTTTGTGCTTTTCAGATTGCAGGGATGTAAAGCCAGAGCTGGGAAGGACAGACAATTTTTATGCCAAATTAAGGATGACTCTAAAACCTAGTGACCTTTAAATGGGATGTGGAAACCAAGGATAATTGAGTGGCATGTCTGCTAATTATTTAAAGGAATTAATAATTCAGAAAGAGAGAACTGGCTCTGACCTGGTCTACAAATGGAGGGGCACAAACACAATTCTGAGGATCCCTCATCTGCCTTGTGACCTCTGCTTAGAGGTATTCTAAATTCAGTCTAAGATATATGGGATAAATTTTAGAGTACTGGAAATTATGGAAGAGGTCAGCTTGTAATTGTAGTTCCTGTAAGCCAGAGGAGCTCAGAGCTGCCACTGTAGATATCAAGTAACGGGATAGGGAAGATCCTGACTCAGGTGTGCCCTGGGACTGGAGGTACCCTGACCACAAAACTGTGGGGCAGCTGGACAATTCTGGAATGTATCCTAGGAGTGTCCCTCGTTTGCTTGTTAACACTGATCCAGATTTCTGCCTACAGATACATGAAAATATGCGGAGGAGTTCTGGCTCTGTTGATGGACAGAGATTTGTCTGAGCAGATATTTATCTTGATTTTATAAATACCTACATCTGAGTTTCACATCCAAGGCTCCCTTTACAAGCAATACTGTGGAGGAGGCATTCTGTGCACAATTAACCCAGTCTTGAGGTAGATGTGGAAATAGTTTAGATTAATTAATCAAAACAAGTGCTAATTTATCTCTATAGGTGCAAAATAACCCCCTTGATCTGATCAGTGTTTTGAAGATATGGAACTGTGAATAAGATTCGTTTTGCAGAAATCACAGATATCATATAAGGACCTTGATAATATGAACAGAGATCTGCCTGGGACATGCAGGAAAAACTCTGCAGACTACTGAAAAAAATAAGTTTTTTCTTGACTTCCTTGATGTTTTCATTTCAAACAGAGATTTTTGCTTGTCTTTTATGTGTTAGTGGGGGGGTTGGAATAAAATGGTTTTGGAATGTCAAAGCAAGTCAAGTCTACTCTTTAACTAACCTTGAATAATGTATTATGCTTTTTTCTCTTTCACTCTTCATGGTCTAAGTATCCTTGGCAAAAGTCAGCCAAGATGTGGCACATACATAACAACAGTCATGAACTTCAGAACTTTTTATGCCAATGATATTTAACATGTGTTAAAAGCTAGGAGATCATTTTTCTATTGGGATACTCCTTGAAAAAAAACCATATTTTTCAGCTGCAGCTTTGAAGATGTCTGCCTAGCATCATGAATTATCTGGGCTGAATAGTGGAATTTCTATGAGATATTTAAGATAAATAATATTGGTATTTCTGCAAATCTCTGCCCCATGTCCTTTGATACTAATCTGGTGGGATTCAGCTATAGATCAAAGCTTCTAAATGTTGGTGCTGCCTCGTAGGTGCCTGTGTGTGAACTGTGTATCCAAGCACAGGAGAGGGCATCCAGCCAGTGCAGTGGAATTTAGGGAAGCATTTTCAGCCATGTGGATGATTCCACCTGACCATCTGAACACTTCACAGACAGAACTTTCTGTACTGAGTAATGGAAATGGGCTGGAATGAGAGCTTAGATACTGAGATCGTAAATATTTCAACACCTAACTTTGCATGTCTTAATCTGGAAGTTGAGCTGCATCCATCACTTTCATATTTACCCTTCTGGAAACTCAGTCAACAGAATTTCTTATCCTTACTAACACACATAAAGGGGATGAGAAGGAATGCTTATATTCTCTGTGAGGAGGGGACTTATGTAACTAATACTCACAAACACACAAAATATATTGCAGCAAATGTTATGAGTGTAATGCTACCCATGGGTCAGACATGTGAAACAAAACCTGAAGAATAAAGAGCCTGTGTGTCTCACCAGAATTTTTCATGCCTGTTAACTTTGTGGGTCTCCTTGGGGGACCACCTGAACCAACCTGTGTCCTCCAGGAAAGGGATGGGGTGCAGAAAAGTGAAGTGGCCTGAAGCAGAGTACAAAACCCAGTCCTGCTATTGGATCCCTCACCCAAAGCACACAAAATCAATATGCACACTGTACAGAAGAGTTACAAGTCTCTTTCATCTTATATTAACATACCCTTCTCTGTCTGAAAGCAAAAGAGCACACAGCACCAAAGAGCTCTAATGAATAACTGCAGAGTGTGGATCTGTCTTTTGTTATCAGCTGCTGTCACAGAGGACTATAATTTTTTTTTCTGTATTACCAAGGCCCAGGATTCATATTTCTGTTTCAAATTTCTTTTATCTTAAAGCTTCTAAGTAAATATATTTGATTCGTAAATTCATTCAGAGAAGACTTTTGTTGTCTCATGCTTCAGTAGCAGTACATGTTATTTGTTCAGCAGGAACAAATAGTTCTCATAGACTGAAATTCAGTAACTCACCTTAAGAACTTTAGAGAAAAATATTGAAAGTTAGATTGTGTGACCTGAGGTGGGATTGGACTGCCTCTGCTCATACATAGTATTTTTTGCATTAAATCTTTGTCCCAAAGAAGATGTATCCAAAACTCCTGTGTCCTGAATTTTGCTAAATCCCTGGGATATGCAGTGGGATTTCAGCCATTACATATGAACCATCAACAATTCCTCTTTTTCTGAATGACTGAAGCACGTATTCCTGGGTTAGGGTGAGGTAGACAAGTTTTATTGCCCCTTTTTGGGAAATGCTGCCTGTGAGAGCTGTGCTAACTTCATTACTGAAGACACAGGATTCTGCTGTGGAAACAGATCTCTAAACTGGAATCTTACATTTTGAATTTTTTTTTATCCATAGCAGAGGAAGAGAGCCATTGACCTCTGTCCCCAATTAAAGACAGTTATCAAAACTAACAGCTGAATTGTACAGTTCAGCTTCCCCTCTCAAATTTCCTTTACCTCCTTCCCCATGTGCTTCTGATTTTGCTTCTTTTCTTTCCTTTTTTCTATTTTGCTTGGACATTAAGTGTATTGATCTTAAAACCATTATTGTGTGATGGATTTAATGCCCTGAAAGTGGATTCACCTGTTTATTAAAGATCTTTGTTTTCTCCTCCAAAGAAATGCTGAGCATGCTACAAGCTTAGCATTGTCTATTTAGGGAGGTTTTTTTTTTTTTCCCCCAGGCAAGCAAAACAAAAATGTTCCCTCACTTTTCCTGGCCTCTCCTGGATAGTTTCAAAGCATGGAACATGACTGAGACTCAAAAGTTATGTTGTGAAATTTGGCATTTTTTTCACCATAGGGAAAACCCCCCAGACAATAGCATCACTCTATATTAACAGGCACAACATGTTTTTAAAAGCCATAGGTACAGGCTTTCCATTTGAATTTCCTCTATCTAGTCCTTCATGTGAACCCAGAGAGAATGACACCACACAGTGCAACAAAGAACGACATTCATATCAGAAAAATGTTGTTTTATTGCTTTACTGGATGTAAAGCACAGACTTTAAGGCATGAGAAAGAATCTACTGATTAGTTCATGGCAGCAGAGTTACTGAAAGATTATGATTTATTTACTAATTTGAAGTTTATGTATCAGTGAACAGAAATAATTTTTTTAAAGTTATTTTGAATGTAGTTGTATTTGCCCAACTTCAGAAAGAGAAATGGTTGAGGAAGACAATCCTTAAAGAACTTCGTTGTGCAGGTAGCAAAATGAGTTCTAATATTAAAATTGTCATAATGATAATTCACATGATAAAATGTTTTAATGAAGGGGAAAGAAATGAATAGCTGTGCTCCAAAATGCTGCTGCAACAAGATGGATATTGCTGATGTTGTCAAGATTTTTGTTTTATAATGGTGATCTGTGTCTCTTCTTTCATTAGCATAAAATAAATAGAGGTTTAAAATGACAAATGGTCTCCAATAGATGTTCTTTCATATAAGACAAGATCGAGATAAAAATAATAAATATAATTTTGGTCTAAATTCCTGAAGCAGGCTGAAAAAGGGGTGACTAGTGTATTAAACCCCAGGAAAAGCCCTCAGAGCTCTGTTTCAGTGTGCCTCCTGCAGAGTCTTTCTATGTAACACTGGAATTGGAATTTCCCCTCTTTCTGTATTGATCTATTATGTGAAAAGAATATTTTTTTCTGCAGTGCTTCTCCATATGGTCTACAAATTTACTGAAGCAGGACCTTCTGTCACCATGTAAGTTCAATATTTAAGATAACAGGATTAATAAGTGCAATTATGTGCACACACACAACTTTGTAACAGGAATATTTTTCAAATGTGATCTTCCCTGAATGGGGGGAATCACCTTCAAATTATCTGAATCTTCAAATTATTCATGGGGAAAATTCCTGCAAAAAGATTAACGGTGGTGGCTGCTTGGACCAGAAGAGCTATGAGATCTTGAAATAAGAATGCTAATTAGATGAAATAAGACCCAAATTAGACAGGGATCTAAATGAATATAGCTTATGCTCCACTTAAAGTAAATGAAGGGAAACAGGGTTTAAATCCTCCTTCCCCATACCAGATGTTTATAATAGCACTCCGAAAATCCCTGTATCTCTCTTTTCAAAGGGAAAACCTTTGAGGGACAAGTTCAAATGTAAAAGTGTCTGTTTTAGCCCTTTTGGTCAGGTGAGTGCTGCTCCAAATGACAACTGCAGGCCTGGTACCAGCAAAGGCAAAGAGTGTCTGGAATTCTGGGGTCATCCCCATCATTCCCAAGTCATTGGGATAACAGAAAATAATTCAAGGATCCTTTCATGGATTTGGTTCAACTCTTCTTCGGGCTCAGCTTGTCTTGAGGCAGCTCTGGTCCTTACATTATTAAGACATGATGGTAGAGCTTTAAAATATAAAACCTGTGAAAAGTGGCAGGTAATGGCTGGACAGATAAACCACCTGCTGAAAGATAAAGAGAGTCTTTGCTAGAAGAACACCAAAAATAAATTACATACTTCAAATTATTCACAAAAAAAAACTGGGATAAATTTAGACAATAACAATTATAAAAAATGTATCTTCTGGAGCTGAGACTTTACCACGTGTACTGAAAAGAGATTTGTCACTCCTTTGTAAGAATTAAAAGCATCCCTGAAGTTCAGCAGAAATAATTGAAAGTTTAAATTAAATCTCAAAGTTTGAAACAGTCATAAACGACTGCAATTTAATAGTAAATTTAAATTAAGTTGGGACAAGGCACAAATGTATTTGGATTAAAAAAAAATGGAAAATTTGCGGCTAAAAAAGACAATATATTAATCAAAACAAGAAGTAAAAAGACCTACAGTAGCAGACTAGAGAACATGATCTGGAGGGAGTAATGAGAAGGATACCATCCAGGTCATAATATTAATCTAGATAATGGAGAATTGAAAAAGTTTAAAGAAGAACGTTGAATGTGAACTATACTTAATTCAAAACCATTCAAGCAAGTGCAGTGCATGGGTAATGTAGCAGTAATGATGTCTGCAATGTGCAAAGACACTAATTGCAGTATTCTTTGCTAATTAAAGAAACTATAATTATAGCAAAAGGCTTTAGAAAACTATCTTGTTACAGCACTAAGACAATGTCATGTAAATTATTTCCTCCATGTACACAAAGGTGGAATTCCACTTCCCTATGCACCAGTCACGGATGCCCTTTACTAATTAAATAAACAGAATATGAGCTGGTGATCAAATGCCTTTATAAAGAGAAAGGCAGGGACAGATTTGTTTCACTTCTCCTTTTCTTTGTGATCACTACATCACTTGAACTGAAAGAACAACTCAGCTGGCCCAACTCACAGATACAGGCCTGTAGTTTTTTTCCCCACTTCTATGTATAGTTCCCATTTGTTATTGGATTGATGTAGAGAAAGGTTTAGGAACTTATAACAGACCTTGAAAATTTTCATATATTTTCTTAATGTTTCTTCCTCAAGCCCCTTTTCTTCAGAGAGGAATCTATGTCTCCATTTTCAACTGCTTCCTTCTATGTTGCTGCAATTAAATCACCATAATTACTTTTGTTGGTAATATCAGCAGTATCATCCAGAAAACAGAAGTTGGGGGAAAAAAAGTTTTCATTCTTACTTCCACTCGAGTCTCTGTGCTTAGCTCAGTCTATTCAATCAATGTGATTGACGTGGGATATGCTCATAACCCTTTTAATTAGTTGATGAAGGCCAGATGACGTAAAGGTCACTTGTGGGACACAGCATTAATGTCACTCTCTTCCTTGGAGTGAATGACAAACAATTATCTCCATGCTAGGATTTAATTGGATTGATATCCAGCGTTCCAGCACTGGCAGCTGCCCCCAGGATGAATATTTTTTGATATATGCAATTACATGCCATCATGAGATTGCTGGCGATTAATGTCAGCCCTTCAGAGCTGTCACCCAGAAAAGGAAATAAAGGCAGACGTTTCAGGCCTGAAAAGATAATGATGGCCCTGGAGCCTTCAGTGTGGCTTTCTGATAAAAGCACAGTTTCTTGAGCTACCTCAGGGCAACGGTGTTGTGGATTTAAAGGCAGCCTGTTTTATTATGAGTCCATTTGTTGTATTAGTAATCTCAGCAGGAAACACCTCACTCTTTTGGAAAAAGGTGTCGGAGGAGCTAAAGAGAAGTAAATGAGAACTTAATTGAACACATGAGAGTCACTTGTAAGCTTGGCAATGAAAGAAAGACAATGGGATCCTGCAAGAGAAATGCCTTGTGTCTCCAGAGTTTGAGCAAGACAGATGAGAGCAATGGTGGCTATCGTTAACTAATGATGTGCAACCACGGTGCAGTGAGCAGTTGATTACCTTGGCTGGGAATGTAATCCCTGTCACAGATAATCAGTGTCAATCTTTTAAAGGAATCAGTCTGGAGGCTTAATCTGAGAAAAATTTCCATGCTCTCCCTGGACGGGGTATCCTGGGGAACATTTGCCCACGTGATGCTCACAGGTCAGGCTTATTTGGTTAAAACTTCTCTTGGCTTGAGAATTACACAGTTTGTCTTTTGCTTCAGTATCTGGCACTTATTGAGTGCAAGTTGTCACTTTGCTGTGGCTGGAAAGCCAGAATATATCCCAATAAAGAGATGCCTGCACAACTTCCAGATGTCCTGTCCTCCCACATCGTCCTCTTTTTCCTCTCTCCTGGGACTCAGGTACATCAGCAGATCCCAACCAAGCTTTGTACAGATTCAGGAAAACTCATTTGGTTCTATGGCTTAAATTTACTGCTGGCATTGCTACTTATGCTTTCTCCAGAGAAAAGGTGGAAGCACTGCACAAATCAGATTTGGTTTTCCAGTTGCCAAATAGACACAGAGTGTTAAAGTCTTTTATTCTCCTGTTTCACATTTCCACTTCAGTTCTTTGAAACTGTCTTCATGCAACTGTTCATTCTTTCTTTTCATAATTTAGGTATATGGAATTACCAGTGGTTTTCACTGTGTTCTCCAACCCTTCCATTTATTCTCAAGGCGTTTCTCTATGTTATCTCAGTTTTTCAGGTTTTTTTTTCAGCTGTTGAATGAAAATTGGAAACCAGAATTCTAGAAATTTTCTTGTCAATAGAAGCAGACATCATGTCTCTCTTCCTTCTCAATTGGCAATTCTTTATGAAACCAAACCCATTTGATTACTGGGAGTTCATTTTGATCTGGTGATTTGAAATGATCCTTAATTATTTTAGAAATAATTTTACCAAGGTACTTGTCTGGTGACAGTAGCTACCAACCCCATAAGAGGTTGAGACAATACACAGGCAAGAACTGGTATATTTGGAAACAAATGTAATGTCAACACCCCATGGACAAATATCAACCCCCTTTCACATTTGCCTTATGAAATGTGAGGGGTATTCAACTTTTTGGATTTTTTTTTTTTAAATTATATATTTATATATAAAACAAAGTCAAATGTTCAGTTGCAGTCTATTGTATCATTGACATTTCCTTCGTAAGCCAAATTTTTTGTCTTGTTAGCCAAGATACTAAGTTAGCTTCATGACCTTTTCTTCAGTGTTGAGTGATATTAATTATTTTACCTTTCTTTACCTTTAATATTAATTGACCCCCTTGTCTGCTGCTCCATTATTTTGCCCAAGATCAGTATCAGACTACAAAAAATAATTACCTGTGTCATTTATCCTTTTTAAAATGTTGGTAACTTCAGTTCTTTCTTGTCTACATCTCCGTCTAACTTTTTAAAGAGTTACCTTCTAGTAATATTATCTTTTTTAATTACTTGATAAATAATGTCAGAAACACAGTTAAGATCATGTAGCTACTTGAGGAGGTGGAAAAAGTTACATTGAAAAGAGAGATATATTTTTAATTAGAATAAGCCCTGTACCTTTTACAAAAGTGAAAAAAGCAAACTAGGTATATTCCACACTACCAGTTTCTGTTACATCAAATACAATCACAAAAAAACCGTCAATTTTTTATAAACACTCAAGAAATTTCAAGATTTCTGTCATGCTAAGATGTCTAATGAATCATTGTACAAGACAAACAATGAGCAAGTGAAGATTCAGGTGATGAAAAGCCCTAACAACCAACAAATTAGACTGGATTGCTGTGCAATTAAAGTTTTGAATTCTTACAAATTGTAAATACATTTTAAAAGAGGAAAATGCCATTTGTGCACCCTATTCAGATGAAAAAAAAACACAAAACCCTGACAAACAAAGCTTTTCAAAGATAATTTTAATAAGCACAACA
Source organism: Ploceus nigricollis (assembly GCA_013399945.1). NCBI lineage: Eukaryota > Metazoa > Chordata > Aves > Passeriformes > Ploceidae > Ploceus > Ploceus nigricollis. The sequence goes on along the minus strand of VXBC01004083.1, from coordinate 349,658 downwards.
CAAATGAGACTCACCAGCAGTAAACTCACTCATGTTAGTCAATAAGAACTCTGAACTGAGGAAGATGATAAAAATGTGCCTCATTGATTTTTCCTAGTTTAATTAATCATCATTTTGTGATACAATCCTATTTGCATGGAGTGACATAACAGCTGGTGCTCTCTGTCTTCTGGAGCTTCTTTAAGGCACCAGTATCCAGGACAAGCTTTGTCACATTTTAGGATGGGAAATGAGGACCTATTGATGTGATCTAAGTCCCTGAAATACCTGAGGCTGATGAAGGAATTGAAGGTATAACTTGATTTGCTGCAGAGAGACAATTACTTTCACTGCCATATAACTTACTTTTATTTCTTCATGTATAAGAAGTCAAGGACAGTCACATTTTCAAAGTAATTAAAAACTTTACACTGTAACTCCTAGGAATTAGCATACCTAAATTATGTAACAGATGTCCTGGAAATATTCCAGATGCCATTTAATCTTCAAGACATCTATTCAGCATTCTGTGTCCACAGTATTAGAGCAAGTGATCTAATATGCTATGATAAAAATAAACAAAACTTACAAAACAAACAAATTTACTGCCTTCTTTAACTACAGTGCAACTCAGATTCTTATTTCTAAAGGAAAAACAGCAGTTTAAATTTAAAACTAGCTAACATTTGTTGCTGCTGTTGTTTTTTATTTCCTTTATTTGCTTTTTAGAATGAGATCGACACAGCAAATGCAAGAAAGATAATCCACAGCTAAAAATCTCATTATTTATTAATTATACTTGCAAAGATGTTCAGTATAGTATCTACAGAGTGTCCAAGCAATTTGGCTGCACAATTATTTATTTTTGGAGTCAGCATAGCTGGCCCATAATTGTGCAGCACTTTGGGTTCCACTCTTAATACCGTGTTACTGGGGAAATACATCATTATATAAGCAACAAAGTGTAATTAATTTGACTGAAATCCACCAATTTCTTACCTCAAGATGTATGTATCCACTGCCAAGCACATCGATGGGAACTGTGCATTTACATTTGGAGGCAAGACAAAAGCCCTGTGTTTTACTGGCAGTTGAAGAAATTTCAAGGTTTCTGAGATTGTTTCTGCACATATGTTCAGCTTAGCTCCCAAAAGTTATTTGCAATGAGGTTTGGTTTGTATGACTAAGACAAGAATTCAGAGAATCCCATAACTACCCAGAAAATACAGAAATTCAAACAGATCTCCCCAGCTTGTACCATCAAAGAACCTACTAGCAATGACATCTGTGTGTATCAGGTACCTGGCTTTCCTTGAATATTTATAGTGAGACAAGATGTTCCCATCCCTTTTTAGATATTTGGAAAAAATCCATCCCTCAAGGGGAAAAGAGAGAATTAAGAGCTGGGGTTGTGCAATTACACATAATCACTTTGACTTCAAGTGAGGCACATTGATCCACACTGGCTCAAGACCTATCCACCAATATTTACGTTAACTTGTCTAACGCAGAGCCTGAAGATATTTTTGTTACATTTGTCATTATTTCAAGGTGTTGACATGAATTTTAATGCTTATTAAAATCAGGTATCAATAGTAACAGAGCAGCCAAGAGAAGTTTTTTGTCCAGGTGGGAAAAACAGAACACAGTGATTATGTCACTCAAATTAGCTGCTCTTAGCCAATGTTTTGCATATTCTTGACAATGCAATGACATTTGTTTGACAATGCACATCTCAGGCTTTCTGTCATCTTTCTGTTGCACATCTTCCACTCACTGCTCACTTATTTCTCATCATTTGCTTTCAAAGTGCAGGAGATAAGTATGAAGTCTTCAAAGCCCTAAACCACATATATCTTTAGTAACCAGCATAAAATATGAGGCAAAAAACACACTCTATATACCTGCAGACTAACTTTAAACCTGAGAAAGAGTTTTTCATGTATTTCATATATTATTCATATACCTATTCCTTTCTTTCTGCTTCAGTTCTTCTCAGATTGTTTCCACATTTTCCTCTCCTGAGCCCTTGCAAAGGAACAGCAGGAACTTTTCCTCCTCAAAACAACACCTGATGAAAAACTAATGCTAGATGATTTTTTCATACAAAATACATAGTAGTTCATTCCAGATTATGGGGGGCTTTTCTCCCAGGAAAAAGTTTTAAAATCTCTTAGATATCTGTGACAGACATATACTATAAATTATCACACAAAGGTCATGAAATTGAAAAACTGTTTTCCTAATTAACAATGTCTGAAGAAGGAGGGTGAGGCTGGGTGGGTGTATGGCAGCTGACCAAAGCTAGTCATCTATGTAGAGGATGAAAAGCTGTTCAGTTCTTCTGGGAATATCAGTTAGCTAAATTTTGTAGCTAAATTTTGCTAAATGTAAACAGTGGTCCAAGTGGGTCTGTAAATTAAAATGTTTGTGTAAAACAAGCTTGACTTAGAAGAAACTACTTAGATTAATGGGCTATACCAAAAAAGCTTGTTAGTGTTTCTAATTTTGCCATATCTATTAATCAGAGGTGACTGTTTTCTGAACTACCACAAGCACAATTCCATGCAAATTAGTTCAATTAAAAATTAATTAATCAGCTTGTTCATTTTTTCCTTTTGTTTCCTCCTTTTTGTTTTTTTTTTTTTTTTTTCTCGTCCAAGTTAGACATAAACCTCCTTGCTTAGGGTCAAAATGCATCAGTGGTGCTACCATGAATTCTCTGATACAAAAATGAGAGCAGAAATCTGGGTGTCTTTTACCTCTGTGATACTTTGAATTGCAAACAGAAATAATAACAGCAGAAAATGACAAAGCAGCCTATTGACCATAAAGAAAAGTAGTACAGTTTAATCCTAAATAAACATATTTACTGAGCACATATGAGGACAATAAGATAGTTATACTCAAGTGTTATATCCAGAAGAGATTCCTAATCCCCACAGATGATTTGGTGAGGCTATTTTCAAATACATCTGCTACAGATATAGCCACTAAATACACCTACACTGGTAAATAAAGTGTGGCTTAAGGAATGACAGATAATTGTCCAGACTGTTCATTTCTCAGTTTATATCCTATTTATGGCCAGTAGTAACTAGCAGACAACATTTGCAAAGGGTGTGAGTGGCAGCAAGTACTAAAAACTAGTCATAACAGGCAATTTGGATATGGTCATCCAATTTTGGGAGGGAGGAGGGCAGACTGAAGCATGTGGATATGATTTGCTTCATGCTTTTTGGCTCCTGGGTTTAAAACCAAGTCCTGATTGGCTTTACTTGTACCACAGTTGCAGACAGTTCTGGAATTTTTGTTTATTTGCTTGCTCTTGTTTCTTTTTGTGTTTTCTGCCAAATTTTTGCACTGCCTGTTTCAATAGCCCAAGGTTACTTTTTAGAACTTTTCTGAAAGCACAATTCTGTCTAAAAGATGTTTTCCTGGCACAATAGTCAGCTGCTGGTGTGACTTTGTGAGGCTCTGAGATGGCAAAGATTTGCTAGCAGAACTTTTTGAATATCAATGTGGCAATTGGAGTTCTGGCAGATACTGAAAAGCAGAGTACAGTGAGCACTTCTAAAGAGTTTGTAGAGTAGATAAAGGATGAATATGTCATTGTTCCATAAAGCTATTATACTGCAAAATACTGACACAGTCCTTCTCCAGACAGACAAGGGTAAATTGCCATGGTTTATTGTGTGCTCATTCAAAGTGAACCACTGCAGGGCCATAATTAAATTTGGCAACCTGGAAATTTTGGAGGATCAAAGATGTCTGGAAAAAGGGGGATGGCTTATACTTCATGGAATTTTATTGTAGGACAATCTCTCATGCTGTAAAATGTGAAGTTCATTATGGTGTAGCTGTTCTCTGCTTTTTGGCAGTACAGGAAATATCCTGAAAAAAATGTGAGAATTTCAGAGGCAATGGTGCCACCATCAGAGACAAATGCCGTAAAAACAAAAACACTAAAAACAAAAAAAGACCCAAACAAACAAGAAAAGAAACCAAAAAAACTGAAGTAAAGCTCCTCCACAATTCTGTAGCTAAACACAGAAAAGGTATAAGTGATGGAATAATCAGCTCAGTGAAGAATCTTAATCTTGATGAAATTCAGTAAAAGGTAGAATGAAAAATTCTGGATGTGACTTTAATCAAAGCGGGGAATGGAAACTAAATTCAGTTAGGATAGACCCGGTCTAAAATGACTTCTGAACTTTCAGACAGAGAATTCATCTTGTACTCTCTTATTCCTGGTCATGGCCATTTATCTAATATACTGAAGTATTTAATCCCATTTATACAGTGTCCTGTATCAGATCAGGCTATTGGAACTATTTTATATTATACAATGTTTTACAAAATATTAAAACCATATTCCTAATTGCTGACTTTCTAAAACACTAAGTACAGAAGAGAGATCTGCACTTTGCTCCAAGAGGCCTAGAGGATGGGAACTGTATGTTTTCCATACCCACTACAGGTTCTTTCTGCATGGCAGTGGAGATTACCAAAGAAATTACACAACTGAAGTACAACTTCCCTTTGTATGACACAAATTTCTCCCGTATTTCCAGACTTCTGTGCAAATACTTTATCAGTGTAAAGGAGGAAATTAATTCCAGTATTTTCTATATCAAATATGACAAGTGCTAATAAGCTTGTCTGTTCACAACATTTGAGATTGCTTAGAAGTAGATTTTATTTAGAGAGCACACCAAACCAACACTTTGCTGGGAAAATGATTTGTACTAACAGATGGTGGGATGGTTTTTGTTGCTTTCACCCCTCCTTTCAGGCTCTGCATTGAGCATAACAGACATTTCAAGGCCAAAAAACCCAAAGCTTTCACAAGCTTATATGAAATATTAGCATGAAATAGAATTAAGTAGGACCCAAATCTGCTGTCACTGTCCTAACTCCTCTTGCCTGGGCAAAGCCCTGCTCTGGAAGGTGGCCAGTGAAATAGCAGCAATAGGAATAAATTCCTGTATCAAGTAAGGTTGTTTTTCTGTGTGCATCTTGTGGAGTTTTCAGAGCAGATTTGGGCAGGTGCTGCTTCCCCATTAACTTCTGGGCTAAATTCCACAGTAAAATAACTGCAGGAGTGATTTCCTCCCTGCCCACACTGCCACTGCATTTGGCTTAATACCTTCCATGGGAGCTGCACCTGCCTTGTCCAGATTTAAACCTGGCTTTGGCCTTGCACTGAGTTTTGTACCACCTCCATCTGCATGGACAACTTTTAGCATCAGTGGGGCTGTACCTGGGCTCCTGCATCCACAAGGCTTTTGGAAATTATTTCCTCAGCCTACCACTGAGGATAAAAGGTAATATCAGGGGTGGCTTTGCTTTCCTCCTTTCCCCACAACCTTCCCACAGAACAGTGATGTCAGAAAAAAAGGCTGGTTTTTATCTGCCTATTGCATATTTGTGTTTTCTGTAACTCTTATATAACATTCCTTTTCCATATCTGCAGATATAATCTATTCCATTATCTAAATCTCTCCTTCTGTAGAGCATGTAACAATAAATAAACTTTGTGGTTTTGCCTAATCTGAATTGGATCTGTCACATCTGGAGAGCCAGTTTACTGCATTTTTGAAGAGCTTATTTTTGTCTTTGGAGATGTACAAAGTAATAGAAAAATGTCTGTGAATGGTGAATGGCAAAATGCCTGGTCTGATTAAAACAGACCCACTGCACAGAAATTGCCCTGGCAAAACACAGTCAAAAGGTTCAAAATTCAGTGAAGCTGGGGAATATGAAAGCTCTTAGCACTCTATAATGTAGTGGAAAGCAATCAGTCTTTGTCAATACAGAAAGAAGCATTTAAATAACTGGAATATTCAAAGGAATTTTGAAGGAGTGTCTTTTTTTTGAAGGAATTCCTTTTTTTTTTTATTAAAAGAAGAAACAACTAAATGGGAATTCATACTAATAATTTTCTTCTTGCCAAATAGTGTGCCCTAATTAGAAATATATAGAAATATATAGAAGAATATAAAAAAGCAGTGAGGAGCTAGGAAAAAAAAAGCCAGGAAAAAAAAAAGAATTAATTTTTTAAATTTTTACATCCATATATTTTTAATTTCTTCTCTGTCCAATGTTAACTTCTATTTTCCAACTTTGCCTTGAATTTTGAAAGGTCAGATTACTATAGACTAAAACTTTGTATTTTACAGCTAATTGTACTTGTATTTTTTATTATTCTGCCTGGTGAACTTCTTTCTGTCATTTCCCATCTGATTTGGTTTGGTTTCTTTGCAACTCTGTTTTCATTTTTTCCTTTTCACAATTAAAATTTCCCACTGGTTGGTGTCTGCTCTTATCTCAGCTGTCTACAGATTCCCCATGCTGTGGCCAGAAAGGCTTGTGAAAGAATAGGTGGATAACATTATTTTACAAGAAATATTTCAAAAGAGATCGTGTTGACTCCCTGAGAGCCTGATCCATCCCACTGCTTTTGAAGTAAAGAGAATTTCTCTATGGGTCTCAATTAGCTTCAGATCATAGCTCACATCCATGCAATGATTTCCAAAACCATGAGGATAAATAGAGGCAAACTATTTATGAGAGTTTAACAAGTCAGTTGACATATGCAGAATAAAAGTAGGAAACAAGTTAAGACTAAACCAAACCAAACCAAACCCTGCTATCTAATAGTAAAAGCAGTCTGTTCTTTTGGTCTTCAAAATGCTGTTTATATTGGCTTACAATTTTAAAAATGCCCACATGAAATGGCAAAATTGTGCTCATGTTCTTTAGAGGTGTAAATGGCTGAGAGGGGAAATGGCTCCTGGTGAGTCAGGTCAGAGCAAAGATAGAGGCTGAAATCCCTAATCCTGATTTTCAACCCTCCTGCCTCAGCAAGTTATTTCCAGCATTAAATTCGAATTACAAAGGAAGCACTTGAAGCACAAATCAGTAATTTAACAGAGTAAAATAAAGTCTTTTCTGCATTCAAGAGAGACTGCACACAACACAAAACTGACATTGAAGAAGTCATGTTAATTTACCAATTAATGCTAATGATTTCACTCTCTGTAAAAAGAGAAATACCAAAACCTAATGGGAGAAAAAAACCTCAATAAATTATTGTGAAGAGATGTTTGTGAAGAAGCTGACTTAGCTCTATCCATCAGTTCTGTAGTGCAATTTGTAACTTGGTCATCTTGAAGCTTTTCTTGTCTTTCAAGGCCTGAATATGCCCACTGCCTGTGCAAACCTTCCCAAAATATTGTCTGCAATTAGGTGGTGGTATCTCATTAATGAAAACCTATTACTTAATTTGAGTCTCTGGCTTTTCTGATCAAATTTATGACTGCTCATTTATATTTGACACATTGTTTTCTAGGTTGTTTTTGAAAGACAAATACTTGCTAATCAAGGAAAAAGAAAACCTGCCATGCACCAAGTGGAAGAATTGCTCAAAAGTTTAGGGGAAACTGTTCTTATTAGATCTGTCAAAAATTAAAGCCATGCAGCAAAAGATGTAAAGTTCTTTCAGTCTTTTGATGTCTTTGGGAGCTCTTGAAAGAAGAACCAAATTGCACTCTGGGATGGGTTTCAAAAATAAGTTTGCAGATCTGAATACATGAAGACAGTTCAAACACTGTTTTCTGAATTTCTGTTATTTGACTGACATTGCAATAAACTTATGAAAGTAGGGTCAGGCAGGAGACTGAAAATAGTGTTGATACAAGGAAATGGGATGTTGTCAAAGAGTCTCAGCATTAGCTGTGGGCCTGAACATGGAAAGATAAATACTAATGTGTATATAGGACCATCTATTTATGTAGTCCCAGCAAATGGCTGGGATGTAACCAGTGCTGTTGCACAGAAAGAACTGGAAAATCATCTAGACTTAGGCAAAGTATGCTCTTTATTAAATCTGTAAAGCATCCTTGACCAGACAAATTATTTCATGGTCAAATAAAAAACTGATCTGTTGAAAACTAACTCCATGCTTGACATGGCAATTTTCAGGACCTCCAGCTGTACAGTTTTTCCTACTGGCATAAGAATAGAGTGGAGTGGAATATAGGGAGAAGTAGAGGAGGGACAGTATCCCTTCAACACCTCCTGGTACTTAGACAGAGAATAAACAGGAATGTCACTGTGGAATCACAGCTTTAGCATCCCCACATACCATTTAAACATTTTTTTGTGTCTCTGGAAGCAATTTCAAGCAGTGTTATCATATTTATTGGTATCTGCTCAGCAGCATAGGCAGTAGGCATGACTTCTACCTACAAAATCTTGCACTGCTTGTAAGTTTGGGGAAAACCTTCAGCAAGGAGAAGAGGAACTCAAATATTACTAAGTAAACACTAAAAGTTGGGGTTTTTTCATTCTATTTAAAAAAGAAAATTGCTTTAAAAAGGAAAGGAACTTTAAAAGTTCTTTCAGAAAATTCTGGATTATTCTTTTACCAAACAGGTAGCTTTTAGCAGATGAAAAATGCCTAATGATTTCATGTACTGAGCTGGACTGCATTCACAGGCTTAATAAAGTTACCTTTAAAAGCAGAAGAAAAATTAAATATCTGTGGAAAGTGAAGAGCTTCTGTGAAATGTTTTGTTGCATAAAATGGTAAATTATTGCTTATAGAATCTAACAAGCCAATCAATAAATGTAAACAGCAAAATATCATGTGACAATAAATTTAGCTGGATTTAGTGACCACTAATAAAGATATATTTTATCAAAAAATTAGAAGAAAGCTCTACAATTCTTTTTCTGAAGAACCAAGAAGTAGAGGTGATATTGAATTCTGTCTGCCAACCTTTCCCTTGATGACCCCTTACAGGTTATGTTTTCAGAGCTCCTGCAGCTGAACTTCTGATGAAACTGTCACTGTATTTTGAGTTTCCACAACAGCACTTAGTGTTAAGCAGCCCAGGAAAACACTGAGGTAGGAGCAATATTAAACCCTCATTTTGAAGGTACTGAGCTTTGGACAGCAGAAAAAAACAACAGAGTAGCTGAAGCAGGTAACTATTGAGACTGGTGTCCCTCTAACCCCTCTTCCTGTTCCCATTGGTGGTGAACCCCATCATCTTCTGAAAGATGTGTAAAAAAGATGGAATAAAACACTCACTGGGAAAGTTCAATGTTAACTACTCACAGTACTTTCTTCTTGCTTTGAAGCCTAATGTGTAATTACATTCAGAGAGTTTGTGTTAAACTTAGTGCAGCAACATCTGCTGTGACTTTGCTGAATCTCACAGAGTTTCAGAAGTGCTCAGGTCTCCTAAGGCAGAATTTGGTTGCTGAAAATGACATAATTTCCTAAGAAACATAATGAAATGCTGGCATAAATAATAAAATAACTGCAGAACTGTCAGCTTTGTGTCTCTCCTGGTCAGCTTGAATAACTATTATAACAATCTCTCTGCAGCTCTTTAACTACAGCCGTGGAATATAAAAGTAGCATTAGTGGTGTTAGCCTTTTTTTAATCTCCAGAAAGAAGCCCAGGGAAAGATTATGACAAGGATTATGTTAAATTCTTTTATATCAATTAGAATTTAAGGATCTCATCTGTGTTTTTTTCTTAGTAATATTATGCAGTATTTCAAGAGGTATAAAGTGTGGAGCTTTTAACTTTTAAAAATCTGTGTAGTAGGTGGATATTGAGAAGGGTGCTACAACTTTTGGGAATAGGAGAAATTATAAACAAATTACCAGAAGAAAAAGAATGGCAGAGGAAGAGGAGTAAAGGACTGGAAAAGCATCTCAAGACAGAATTATCACTAAATTTCTGTTTCCTGGAGACCTCTGCTCTTCCCCAAGTACCTTGGAGAAATATTGGTGTGAGTTGTTGCTGATCTGCTTGCCTTTTACTGATAGTGCTGATGCATCCCTTCAGGAGCACTGGATGAAAGAGAGGTATGGCTCATATAGAGTGCAGGAACATAAAATTGCATTTCCATTATCAGACCCACATCACCTCACCCAGTCGTGTGCTGCCCATCAGAAGTACCCTTGCCTCAATGCCTGACTGAAATATGGATTTTATATCCAAATTAATTACAGCAGTAGTGATTCATAAAAATTAAGCACATTTTCATTATTGATCTGTTTTTTTGGAAGGATGGCAAAACTGGTGCACTGCNTATTATTATTATTATTATTGATCTGTTGAGTAAAATTTTCTGGTTGTAGGGAACTTAAAAGACATATTAGAAGGGTCTATGTCTTTTTCAGAAAGACTTTGATGTCTTAAAATTCTGGCATTTCAGAACCTTCAATCTCAAAAATGCTTTAACAGTTAAGTCAGCTTCAGGTTAATGAGTGCCTATGGATCAAATGATTTATTTTGTTAAACAAATGAATTATACAGGCTTTAAGGCAGGCCAACCAGATAGGACCCCAGAAAACATATGCAGCATTTGTTTTGTTTAATGTAGCAGCATGTGGATATTGAATATTTTGGATAGAATAGGCCAGGGATTCCTTCTCTGCTTGTGCACAAACACTGAAAGTTTCTTTTTCCAAGTGATTATTCTCATTATTTACCTAGAATATTCATCATTCTTCCTGTACCTCTCTTTCACAGAGAAATCTGCTTACAGAATGAAGAGTTCTGCAAAGTGCCTCCTGCTCTTATTGCCAATTGTTATTATCCCAGTGGCAAACCATAGCAATGGCTACTCAGATGAATCTCTTCTGTGCTTAGAAGGTCTGAGTGCTGATCCAGATTTGCTGTTACAATATACTCACACTCTAAAAGAGGTGAAAATGGGANAATTAAGCACATTTTCATTATTGATCTGTTTTTTTGGAAGGATGGCAAAACTGGTGCACTGCACACTATTTGTTTCTGCTGTTTGCTACATGAGGCAAAACGTTATTTCTGCTTCTTTGTTTCCTTTGTTTTAACTTGCAGAGCTTTGAATCATGTCAACTTTAATATTTCATTTTAATGTAACATACAGAGGTCTGCAAAACCAAAGGACTCTCACATTCTTTTTTCTCTAAGACAAGTAAGTTTTATCACATTTTATGTAATAGTCATAATTTTGAAGAGGAAGAATAGGCTAGGGAGGCACTCCTAAATTCAGCAGTTTCCCATAATTATAGTACTGGGTTCTCAAACAGTGCAGTGAGGCCATGGNATAGGCCAGGGATTCCTTCTCTGCTTGTGCACAAACACTGAAAGTTTCTTTTTCCAAGTGATTATTCTCATTATTTATCTAGAATATTCATCATTCTTCCTGTACCTCTCTTTCACAGAGAAATCTGCTTACAGAATGAAGAGTTCTGCAAAGTGCCTCCTGCTCTTATTGCCAATTGTTATTATCCCAGTGGCAAACCATAGCAATGGCTACTCAGATGAATCTCTTCTGTGCTTAGAAGGTCTGAGTGCTGATCCAGATTTGCTGTTACAATAGACTCACACTCTAAAAGAGGTGAAAATGGGATGCAGTTAAATTGGAGTCAACGTGCACTGAAATTAATGAGAGTTAGCACCGATTGCATTGGATCAGGTCCTTTGAGTTTGGAACAACATTTACTTGTCATCACGTGGACATGTGATTGGTTTGACAGATCTCCAGGGAAGGCAGCACTGTGGGCAAGCGGCACAGCTTCATATGAAACCTGGATCACAGAAAAGCCCTCTGCTCTGCCCTGGTTATGGAATTTGCAGTTCCACCACGTGTGTTTATTTGTGTCCATGTAGCAAATCAACTGTTGATAAAATAACTACAAAAAGCTGGAGAAATGAGAATAAAACAAGCTTCTCACACAAGATATACATCAGATGCTTAGAAAGCACTCTGGGCTAAGAATAAAGTCTCAGATGAGAGATATGTATTTATCATATAAAAAAAAAAACCCAGATGGAACAAGAGAATGCATGCATGTTCCCTTATGAAATTCACATATTTGTTGAAATATACCTCATAGTGTCACATATCCCCAGAATGAAGAGTTTCTCTACTGAAGACATGGAAATTAGAGTGAACAACAGGATACTAAGACCTGCAGATGAGAAAAGAAACTACTCATGGCAGTCAAACCCAAAGAAGAAGAAATCTGGAAGTATCTTCTCCAAACTCAGTTTCTCAATATTAAATGAAATTTGATGGGAAAAAAAGCATAAGTTATGTAGGCTGAAAAGGGAGTGATAGTGACAGCTTCATTCAGGCCAGATCCCCGGACACCACTAGAGGCAGTTCACTGTTCAATGGATATTGGATAGGTCCCAAGAGAATACAGGATGTTAAATGCATGGCCAGCCAGCCAGAAAACAATATAACATAATTGTAATTCATTATATAGATCTAGAGGCCCAGCCTCCTCTGACCTACTGGTCCCACTTCAAAATAAATGCCCAGAGAGGGTAATGTAGCTCCAGAGACTGCACCTATCACAGAGCAATGAAAATATTTATAGAAATCTTCTCCTATAGAAAAGGAAATGTAAAATTGCCATTAGTTACCTTTGCAAGCAGTTTAGCAGCTCAAAATCAAAATATTTGTGATTGGGAAAATGGTGATTGAACTCACAAGTTCCATAATACAGTCACAAAGAGGCAACCAGTGAATTTCAAAGGTGACAGGTTTGGGGTTGATGAAAAGAAGGAACATTTGACACAAGGCCCTAATAAAGGGTAAAACTAATTGGCCTCTACTGCAGTAAAACAAAATACAGAAATTCAGGAGACAGTTGCATTTCTGTACTGTTAGCAAAGATATTTAGCATCAAATAGCTCATCCCAAGCAAAAAATCCCAAAAAACAAAAAATCAGTGCTGGAAGAAAATAATTAATATTTGTTTGCTGCCATGAGTCAGTTTTTACTGATGTTACAGAGCAGGCTGAGACCAGCAGAGGCAGAGATTCCTGCACATCTGCCTCCTCTAAGGACTGCAGGGAACATCTGCCACTGCACAGGTGTTGTAGCTCATGGGCTATTTGCTAATAGGTTCAGATCCAGTTAGATGGTGCTGAGGCTCCAAAACACATGAAATAACAACGAGGTCCTGAAACCAAATGCTTCAGAGTGCTCTAATAAAAACTGATTTAAGGCCATGGGGCCTTTTTATTTATTACCTCATCAGCCCAATGGTAAGGATTTGAATTATGTCATTGACAACAGCTTGTCACTTGATCTGACCCTTTGCTGTCCAGGTGCCAGAAAGTTCCTTCCTCTGGATCCATTCCACCTGCACTCTTCTTTTGAAACATTCAATGGTTTCATTGTCAAATGAAAATCAAGCACTGCTGGAGAATGTCTTTGTTTTGAGAAGATATTACCACAAATATTTCAAATTAACAAGGGGGAAGGTAAGCAAAATAACCATTCTTGGAGAGTATTTCAAAACAATAGATAGAACAGGAATTGATTGTATTAATAGAGTCATTAAGGCTGGAAAAGACCTCTCAGAATGTCAGGTCCAGCCATTAACATAACATTACCAGCTCCACTCCTAAACCATGTCCCCAAGTGCCACATCTACATGTTCTTTGCCCACTTCCAGGGACAAGAACTCCAACACTGCCCTGAGCAGCCTGTTCCAATGCTTGACCATTGACCATTTCTTCAGGGAAGAAATTATCCCTAATATCAAATCTAAACCTCCTCTAGCACAACTTGAGACTTATTCCTCTTGTCCTGTCACTTGTTCCCTGGGAGAAGAGCCCGACCCCCCCAGGCTACAACCTCTTTTCAGGTGGTTGTAGAGAGAAATGTGCTGCCCCCCAGGCCTCTGCTTCTCCAGGGTAAACAACGCCCTGTTGCTTTTTCTCTTCCTGTTAGCAACACTATTGGTGGGATATTTGTGCACTTGATGAATTTTGCTGTTTAAAAACCTGAGCAATAAAATGTATGTCCCCCATGATGCTTTGTTATACACTTCCATCCTCCAAAATTTGCACACATGTTCCAGATCCTGCTTTATACACTTTTTCTGGCAAGCTTGATCTTCTGCTACTTACTGGTATGGTATTTTAATGACCTCCTGGGAATAGCAGAGGTATTATATATAAAAAAAGAGAAAAACAAGTAGCAAAATAAATAATATGGTGAACTCTTGTCTTACCCCCCAAAATCATTAAACTGTATAATCATATAGACTCCTAGTTGTTCAATATTTGCAGAATCTTCTAGATCTTCTTTTTTTATATTGGATTTTTACTCACTTTACCATCCATTTATTCATATTTTGTCAGCTTTATATGACTATGTGCTGTATACTGTGAAGATTTCCTCTCAGGAGGAACCTACCAACACTACATTATTTCCTAGTGACACTGTTTTTCTCTTGTTGTGATGAACTACTGCCTTCTGAGAGAACAGAGGAAAAACTAGTATTTGTATTTTGTTTTTCAAAACTCACTTTTGTTCTTTGCAGGTAGTCAATATTTTTATTATATTGTTACTGAAATAATATTATTTATTGAATTTTCAGGTGGAGCAAATAATGTATTTTTGATAAAGATGGAAACATCTTAATCATGATAACTAACATTCAATGAAAATAATACTGTAATCTTTAAAAAATATCAATATTTTCCAGATAAATATATGAAATACCTGTGATATATTTCAGCAGAAACTGTAAATCCTGTAGAAAAATACTGTTTTAAATGGAAATCATTTTCCCCAGAAAGCATTGGGCCAGTGCTTTTAAATTCATCAGAAAAGAGATTTTTTTTTTTTTTTGTTATGATATTTTGCAATACATATCTAGACAGAAAAAGAGATTTAACCCATGAAAACTCTATCAAATGGGGATAACTACCTGTTTATATTTGAGAAGGAATTAATGTGCTTAATACAGTCAATAAATATGCCTACATTTAGAGGTGGTTAAGTTTTGGGTTTGCTCTTCTCCTTCTCTTTACAACTGGGAGAGAAGTTAAGCCTGTGTGGAAGATCTGCAGCTTCATCATGACTCCCCACTGACAAAAACACCCTGCAGGAAATAATGGGATTCCAGGCTGACACGTGGCACTGCAAGAGCAAGTTAATACAACTCTGACTAGAGCTGATTTGTACCTGGCCGAGAGGGGAAATTGCAAACCTTCACAACCAGCTACCTAAACTTACTCTGTAAAGGAAACAAAGGTAAGAAAATGAGAGATCATAAGGAAAATCCAGTTTGTAACAGCCTTGTGAGGGCTTGAATCCACTGTCAAAGTATTGCACATCACTGGAGGCACCTTAATTGTCTGTGCATGTTTTTAGGTCATAGCTAACCTGAGATAATTGGACTAAAGCTAAATTGAATTAGCCCATGATAATCTGGCTAATAGGACACACATGGGCAGCCACCATGGCCCACCTAGCCCAGGAATGGCCAAGCTGAGAGAATCTGCTCATCTTTGTGAGCCCTGGGAAGAAAGTGTCAGCCTGGGTGATCCTCCAAACTAGATGAGGCTTAAATGTATTCTACGAGCAACCCTGTGCTTTCAGAGCAATGGACTGGATGATTCATTTTGGCTTTTTCATTCCTTGACTCTTATGACTTTCTGAGAATGGCTTCCCTCTGGCCACCTTCCTAAATCACTGTGAGACTCCAGCCCAGGACAGTATCTCAGAAGGGTTTTACAGCTTGCACATGACCCTGGGTCTTTTGTCAAAGTAGCCAATATTGTGGCATCCAGTGACTTCTTTATGCCTGGCAGATCTGATAAACAGGCAGAGGGTACTCAAAAGAAAAGGAACAGATTGGAAACCGGAGGCTTTTGTGTGTTACTGAGCAAAACAACTTACATCTGTGATGGGCCTGGATTGAACAACTTGCTCTGAGCAGAAGTGCTGAAATTCATACTTTTTAGGATAAGTATCCCTTTTTAAGAAAATGAAATGCTTATTTGTGGGAAAAGAACCCCAACCCAGAAACCTGCCAGCAATTCTATGGCTCTTGGATTTGTGCAGTGAGCAGCACACTGGAAATCTTTTGATAAGAAGTTTTCCAAATTGTTTCTCAGAGGCTGTCAGAGTGCATCCAAGTGTTACTGTCACCTGCTGGAATGCCAGAGCAGAAAGATTTCCTGACTCCAAAGGTAAAAATCAACTGTTATTGCAGGAAGTCCTGCTGTCCAGCTGTGGCTTTTCCAAACATCAGCTTAAAACCAGGCTGGAGTCCTCTCACTATTCTGACTCAATGTCTCTAGCAATTCTTCCTTCCAAAGGTTGGATATCATCATTTTGGTTTAATCTTCCACATTACCCCTGAATAATTCTTCTTCCTTTTCCATTACTGTTATTTTGTATTCCAAAAGATAACTTTGTAGGGTGCACCTGAACATATGCATGCTTTTAAACATCCTGCTTAATTGGGTATTTAACTAATTATGGGGCAAGAAGCCTGCAGGGTTTCCTAGACTAGTGAGGAGACAATACAAAATCTAAGCACCATGTACAAAAGTATTTTCTATTGTTTTTTTTCTTGTTATGGCCAGTAATCTCTTTACATACACAGACTGAAATTTATTCTACAACTAATGCAGTCATGAAAAGAGAGTGAGGTGCATCAAAGGGGAAGAGGCACACAGGTTGCTAGTAAAATAGTGACGGAAAAATGAGAAAAAGAAATGCAAATCACTATTTTGAGACGCTGCCAGCTGATATAGTAAAACAATGGAGTATGAATTCATTCTGATTTATGGGATAGGAACTCTTTTGCACAAAATTATCAGACTAACAGGCTGGTATGCAGTCTTCCTTGGAATAGGAGAGAAAGGCATCTCCAAAAGAGGTCATAGTTGTCTTAGACATCCGTCTCTGCACTGGATAAATCACTCTCTGGAGGTGATTTCCTGTCTCAAATAAAAAGCAGGGAGCCTATGTCTACTTTTGCCTAGACACTTAAGATTTGGAAAGCTGAAAGTTCAGCAAAGCCCAACAGAAAGAGTTAATATTTGCTTATACCAGCCTTCCCAGTTGTCAATTTTTGGATCTTAAATGGTTTAAACTAATGACACCAGCTCTCAGTTTCCCTGGGAAAATTAAAGGATAGGCAGGCAAGCTTAGATCTTAAAAGATTATTTCTATTTTCCACAAAGTGCCTTCTTACATAATATAGTATCACACTGGGAGCATGTGTGGAAATGATCATCCTGTGCTTTTTGCCTGAGAGCACTGCAAGGGAATTTATGCCACTGCTCAATGTTCTGCTGCAAAAAACCTCATATTGCAGACAACTTATCAAGAGGAAACCCCTGAGTAAGACTTTTATAGCACTCTGCTGGAGATTTGCCACAGACCTGCTCTAGCAATATGATCCCACACCAGAAGTATTCCCCATTCTGATTCTTTTCTTCTTTTCTGATTTTATCTATATCAAAGAAAAGGAAAAGCCCTGTAATGGACCGCAGTGGGGAAAAAGTGGTTTCAATTTAATTATTCATAATGCAATTTTGCAGCAACTACATCATGTGTTAGCTCAATTTTTAACTGCTTTTAAAACGGAGACAAGGATATCATAAGTGCATCTGCTGGGGGTGTCTCTGTGGATAGGAGATGACTGAGAGGTCTGAGCTGATCCTGTATTCCGAGAAATAATTGCTTCATTACTTGAATGAGTTACCTCGAGCTGAGCTGATGTGATTCTCCATCTGTTTCTGTGCATTTACTGAACCAGTGCCACTGGACAGTAAGGAAGAGCTCTATGCAGTCTGTGAAAAATCTAAGGAAGCCAGAGCCTGAAGGTGCTGAGGAAGCTGGAGCTTCTCTGGCGTCAGTCAAAGGCAAATTTGAAGGACAAAGTACAAGGTTTATATTCTCAATATATGAGCTCAATTTTCAGCACCACCTCAGACTGACAGCTTCAGACATCATGTAACTGCTTCTGGCCTTCAACTACAGGTGTAAAATGGGAATTGTAAAGATGATGATTGGCTTCCATCTCACTATTTTTATCAGATTTCATTTTTGGATTAAGAGTTTCCTCTTTGTTGATATTTGTAGCCTTGCACACACATATATACTCCACATTGCCTGTCACTACTTGCAGATTTATTTAATAGAGTAAGATTATTATTAAGCATTTAAAATCCAATCCTATGGGTTTTTTTAATATTTCAGAGTCTGTGCAAAATATATCTGAGAAATATATGGATGGATCTCTTCTACTTAAAGCTTCTGCCTTTAACTCTGCTCAGCCTGTCTATGATAACATATACTTAATATTATGCATTTCTTGGAATAATGGCAGTAACATTGCAAAATGTTCTTGGATTTGTGGAGTATGGGTGCAAATGCTGTGCCTCTTTAAATTGTCATTTCAACAAATTTTATTTTGCAGTTACAATTAGTGTGTACACCTCGAACTTATTTGGTGCTTTCAGAAATCTCTAGATCAAGAGGTCCTTCACATCTTTCCAAAAATTGCATTTCTCACTTTATGTCAGGGATATAAAATAGAAATTTCTCTATCAGCAGCATCCAAACAAACATGTGAGCAGATTGCTCAGCTGCAGCTCTCAACAGGGATGGCAAAGCTGTGTTACAGAGCTGTTGTGATTGCCAGAGGATCAAAAGCGTCAAGTAGAGAACAGAACATGTATAACTGACCCAGGTCACTTCAGATTAGGAAATAAACTGTGTGGTCAGCATCTGTATTTTTTTGTACTGTCTCCTCTTTATTGATAAACACAGAGAAGGCCACCATGACTGCCCTGTCTGGACCAACATGAGCTGCAGATTTTTGCTGAATTTAGATTTATGTTCTGGAACTGGTTTGTAGCAGAGATGCTCCTGTCATGGTCCTGTCTACTCACATCCTCAGAGGATAAGACTTTACTCAGTTGAGTGTTTCACTGGAAATATTGAAGGTCACATCTTACTGTCTTTCCAGGGTCCTTTAAGGTCCCAGTCACCATCCTTAGAAGTGAGATAAGTCAGGTCTCAGTGTGGGGAAACTTAGATATTAAAAATATTGTGGCTTTTCCAAAGGATTCACTGCATAGGAAAAGACAAACAGTGAATGTACAGAACTAATAAGCATGAGTCTAATGGTGAGCCCTCAGCTGGATTAAACATTGGCATAGTTAAGGGGCCAAAAATTGAGTAGGATAGATTGAGGCAGTGCAAAAGCAGGAGAACAAATGGAAGTGCAGTGCCAAGCCTAATCTTGTCCACATTTTATATTGACATGATGACCAAGAGGTGGGAACACTAAAAAAAGTGTGCAAATAAAAAAGTGACACTTTTTCAGTGGGCTGGGAGCACTGATCAATACTAACAAGGCAAGAAACTGGATCAAAGTTGACCTAGAAAAATTGCACCAGTTCTTTTTCCAAATTACTTCTGAAGTCTTTTATGGGAATAGAAAAGGACATGTAAACCCTGGAGAGGCAGGGAGCCTAATTAACGTTGGGACTTTTAAAGTGCAGACTGAAAGCTTCCAAATACCAGCCAGAGAGGTGATACCAATGAAACATTTACCTGTGTGATGATCCATCACTGCTTAGAAAGCATTGTGCAGGATGGATGACAGCAAAGAGGGAAAATGTGAGAGAATCAAATATATATAGAGATAAACAGCACAAACTGAGGATGTCAGTGAGAGAACTGTTGAATGGGGACACAGAATCCATGAGCTTTGGTGCTGATTCCCTGATAGCTTTGCAGGTAGGAAAAAAACCAGGAAAAAAAATCTCTTAATATGTCTGGTAACAGGTAGAAATTAAAATGACTGAGTAATATAAAATTAAATGAAAGAAACAGGAAATCAAGCTGAGACCACCAACTGGCATGGAAATTCTCAGTGCACATGGTTCCATGTGCCTGTAATTGCAGTCAATGTTAGTTTTGGTGATTTTTCTGTTATTTGTTCCTGCTTTCAAAGAAGCAGGTAAGAACCACCTGTGTGTATTATATTCAGCTCAAGCTGGCCAGAGGATAATTTGACTTTGCAACAGCTTTCCAGACATAAATGTTTATATTCAATCTGCACTGGAATAAAACCTAATGCCCTGGTACATTTTTGCAAAATGAATTTGGTCTGGAGCACTACATTTTTAAATCAGAACGGTTATGTTAAAATCTGTGAGTAAATGAAAACTATGTCATATCAGAAATTCTATTGTGAGACAATGTTGAAACAGGAGTGTTGAAAGAGACTTTTTGGGTTATCCAACTTTCATGCTATCACAGTCAACTGTTGTATAGCAGTATCCAAAACCAAAAAAGTGCTCTGTTTGCAAAGCAAGCCATTCCACACTGTGGATTTTATAATCATTATTCTAATATTTTGAAAGAGTCTTCTGATCTCCAACCTGCTTTATTTACCAGCCAATTCATCTTATTTATTCTTTTATCTGTACTCACACTTAGATTTCCTGCCTCTGTGTTTTCTCATCAAGGGTAGCATCTCTTTGCTCTGCCAACATGCACAAGCCAGGAGCTATTTATATCTTGTAAAACAGGCTAGCTCAATTTATACGAAGTCACAAAAATTAGTTAGAAATGGGATATTTGCACTCAGTGAGTGAATTTGGAGCTCCCAGAGCTCATGGTGTTGAAGGTTTAGCTCTTTTGTCTTTTGTCCATAACCAAGAAACTTCTTTCCCCCGTGCCCAAGGAAATCAGAACTATTAATGTAATTATGGGACTGTAGGACCTGTACCACTCCTAAAAAGGACAAATACCAGAAATGTCAGCACTGACAGCCTGACCTAAAGACAGCTGCAGTAAATGAAAACCCTCCTGGTCTGGACAGGCTTTAGTCTGGCCTCTAACACATGCCCTTTTTTAAAGGTAATAATCAGGCACTCATGCATTTCCTTGGACACTTGGCTGTGCAAAGGCAGATCAGAGCAAGTGTATGTCTTGAATTCCTATGGCTGGATCAAAAATGCCATGTCCTATGGCACAAAACAGGGAGCCAGCAGGAGCTCCCAGAGCTGCTCAAAAGACCATGTGTGATATATTAATGGGCCCGAGTTTCTGTCAGTGTCAATGTCTCTGCACTGCCCTGTTAAGTCCCATATCTAGTAGATATTCCCCTTTTTAAAAATATCTATCACTTCTTTTCTTATCTCACTCTCTAAGCACTTTGCTGCTGGGGGGTTTATTGCAAGTGTCTGCACTTCTCTAATGTTTGGCAAACTCCAGTTTTGTCTTGTGACAGAGACAAAATGCTGTATTTATTTGCCATAGGTGACAAGTAAATGTCTGGCTGACAATATTGTGACATCTTTTCAGAGATATTTATTTGGAGAAACAGTAGACTGCTTTCCCATCTGAAGAAGCCATGCTTATCTTGAAACATCCATAATGATCCTCCTCATCATACTCATCACTGTCATCATTCTCATCATCATCAGATGAAAACCAATGCTCTATCCATTTTATAGACCTCAAGTAAAATGCTGTTCAATTTTTTAATCTGATATCTGATTATTCAGTGACACTGAACACAGGAATAACCTCCCAGTGACTTTATCTGTGTATTTCTTCTGCTGGGGAGTTTTTCTTAGATCAGTTACAAATGCATTCCCTGTTTCTCTGTGGTCAGTTCCTTGCCATTGCTTTTTATTTTTTGTTCACAATAAAATATTTGAAATTTCACCTTAATTTGTGCTTCACACACTGACTCAATCTAGCTGCTTGGGTAAAACCATGTTTCAAAAGCAGTGAAAGAACCAGCAGTCCCAGTTCCTTTCAAAGAATAAGGATATTTATAGTGGGAAATAACATCTTTTGTTAAACCACCTGGTATAACTTGAAGAAAAAGATGAGATCTAAGGCAGGTGCTTCCTTAGTTCTGCTGTATCTCTTCTTTGCACTGCTAAATTCTCAGAAAATTTTAAAGCATATATTAATTATAGTAATATATATATTAGTATATATTAATTTAATATAATATCGTGATATTAATGAATAAGTAATATAATAATGATATAAGTAATATGATATAAGTAATAATGATATAAGTAATACTATAATGAATAAGTAATAAGTCTACAAATCATATTGCTGGGCAGTATTGTAGGCACATATTATTATATCAAACTTTGTTCTGAATTGTAAAAAGCATCTTTTGTATAATGAATGTGTTTGAGGGTCAAAAGGGGGAGAATTGTGTTATTGTTAATAGGAAGTGGAAATGGAACTGAAAACTATAATTTGTTAATGTAACCTAAAATGAAAATAACATGATTTCAGCAGGATCAGAAAACAACTCAATGAAAAATAACTGTAAAGAATGAGAACTTTACCAAGTAGTGTGAGTCCTGTTATGGAGGCAGATTTACCTATGCTATGTTGTTAAGACAAATTTTACAAAATACACATAATACACTTTTAAAAATTTCTAATACCTGGTAAAATGTTTATTGATAGTAGTAACTTTTGAAGAATGAATGAAGCCAGAATGCTGACCACTTAAAAAAAGAACTAATATGACAAAAATGTCAGAAATATAATATAGATTATATTGGTATGTTGATGTGGAAAGGGTAGGGTAAGAACTGGAGCTGATTAATTTCTGTGTTAACTAAAACAGTGATGAAATTCAAGGATTATTGTTTTGAAAGCACTGGGTACTATGGACATGTCTAAGGGACCTGTCTCTGCCCTAAACCAGCACACTGTATTATAGAGCTTTGTACATTTTCCTAGGTCATTAACCAAATCTAAATTGAAGGCAAAGTGAACACTTTACAGCATTTTTTCCCTGCTGCTGATTTAATGCCCCTTCACCCCAAAATCTCCTTGTGGGGACCAGGGCAGAGAGATACCTGTCACTGAACAATGGCATGGGAAACATCCCAGCTCTCTGAAACCTGTGGGACTCTTCCATGTGATCTACCTCATGGGGTCACCATCCTTTCCCTCTCCTCTTTGTTGAGTTATTAAAAGATAAGGAAGAGCAGCTGCTGCTGTAGGTGTAAAAAGTTGACAGATTTACAGTAGGTGATGCCACCTGTGCCTGCCTAATTTAATCACAGCCCAAACAATCTGCCATCCATTTACAGAGGGGACAACTTTCAAGAGCATCTCAAAGTGACTCAGAAGCAGGAGGGTGAGGAAGCAACGTGGGAGCAGTTTGTTCAAACAACCTCTTGGCTGCAAAGGAAGTTTACAGAATGTGGCTGGTGGACATGAAAAACCCTTTTCCTGCTTTTATGTAGAGGGAAAAAATGTGGTAAACAGCTAACAAACACCATATCCAACACTTGGGTGCCAGATGGATTCATCTGCACGGTGTTATGTGAGCTACTGCTGATCCATCTGGAGTGAATGCTCCTTGCCAGTTGCTTGGCTTCCAGAGTGTTTGGGAGGCCATGCCAGGGGAGGAAGAAGCTTTTTTGTTGTACAGGTACCACATCTCATCCCATCTGGGTCGCCAGAAACTGATGCCTTGTGAAGGCTGACCTAGAGCAGAGACTGGACAGAGCTAAAGAATAAAGCAGCCCTTTATTAAAAGGATCTCCTCCATGGATCCACCTTGGGCAGCACAAGAGCCCAGCCAGGGCTACACCCAAGATGGACCAAAATGGTCACAAAATGCACAACTCGTCACGGAGTCTCTCGCTTTTATCAGTTCTGCTCCATTTGCATCTTGGAGTTCATTGTCCAATTCCAGCTTTAGCCCATGCAGTCCCATCCTGCTTGTTTTTCCTCTCTTCAGCCCACGTTGTTTGTGCTCTTGGGCCTGAGATTTGGGTCATTTGTCCTTGGTCCCCAGCTAGAGAAGGAATTGTTTTGTCTCCCTACTCTGTGAAGAGAGCTCACCATCGCCTAATATGAAGAGCAGACCTACACACTAAAGCAGCACAGAATCTGGGAAATATAGAAGCTAAAACCTGAGGCATCAGTAGAAGTGTGTATTCTGCTGGTCCCTCATGAACTCACCTACAACAGCCTCCTCTCCACTTCTCCTATAGGATTATGTCACTATAACTCTGATTCTGTGCTGTGCTTCCAAATTCCAAATATCCATGTGCTCTTAGGTTTATAATTTTTCAAGATTTCTCATAAAATATTCAGTTCAACTTTAATAAAAAAGCTTCACAGTCCAGAAAAGAAGACTAAATACACTTGAGACTCTTACAGTGCTTAACTTATGGTAGGAATGCAGCGGATTGTGACTGTGACCTGTTACTAAAATGTTTGTAGGAAAATATTTAAGTTGAATCTAGGTATAATTTTCCTTGTTTTACAAAGGATATTCATATTTAGGCAACAGTTGAAAAATTTTTTGTTTGGCTTGGGGTTTTATTTTGGTTGTTTTGCTTTCTTTTCTTTTTTTTCCCCAGTGAAAAATATCTCACCACAGAGAAAAATACAGGGCAGGGTTTTTTTCTCCCAGTAGACATAGTTACTCCACATTGACATCTGGAGTTTTTCCTTTTTTTTAAACTCTAACTATCCTACTTTAATTTGTGGTGAACTTCTCTAAAATTCATCCTACAGAATTATTTGGAGTCTTCCAATTTCTTTATTGTAATGAGAATTAAGCAACTTTGACTAGACATAAAATAAGTTGATAATAACTGATAAACATTTTTAAGCTATGCAGTAAGCTTTGATTTAAGTAGATAATATCCTTTTTTTTTTCTCAAATAGGTTGGAAATGTTTGATGCTTGAGGTTTTGTTTATATTTTCTGTGCTATTTTTTCTCAGGGTTTCTTATTCTTATAATTTAAACTTACAATGCTCAATTGGATGGATCAAGACTTAAATCAGACTTTTAGCTTTGATTTGTATTTTATCTATCAATTATGAGGTTACAAAGAGATAGGGAAACAGAAAAATGTATTTTCTAATGTTGTATGATCACTATTAGCTGGAGCTCTTCAGAGTTTGTGGGATCCTGTGAAACCAGTCAGACCTTTTTTTTTAGTGTTTTAACTGAAACTCAATCTGACCCAGCCAGGAAAATTTATCAGTATGGTTTTGACTGATATTTTGAAACTAGTCACACTTAAGGGCTAAAACTCACAAAGATTATTCTCAGTAAAATAAGAAGGTAATTAAAAATGTATATATATCACTTTAATTATTATATAAATGATATTATATTTTTATGCACTCTTTCAATATTTCCCTTTTGTAGTCTGTCATAAAGCATCATTTAATGAGTAAAATTATTCTAATTATTCTTATGTTACAAAAGCATCCTTCCTTCTTGAAACCCCTCTTTTCATAGTCCTGCAGGCCCAGAAGTGCATTCCTAATGAATGAATAAACTAATTGAAGCAACTTCTTGATTCATTTCAGACCATCTTTCTTCAGGGGATATGATTGTAAATGAATAGATCTAAGACTAAGAAAAATAAAGAATCAGTAAAGTTATGCTTCAAAGGCCATTTACATCCCCTTGTGTATTTTTATGCTAATATCTCTTTTGTTTCCCTTTTTCTGTTTCCACTGAAAGCTAAAACCCATAAACTAAATCTTTAAAAAATCTTAACAGGGAAATGTGTCAAAACATCAAAAACCTTTGAAAAGGTTTTTGAAATCTGAAAGAACCTGAAACACAAATTAACGTTTAAAATGGCACAGTACCATTCAGTGATAGTAGGAGGTGTATGTTTAGAAAGGCTGAATCATGGGTTCTATTTATATATATATATCTCTATCTATATCTGTATGGGTGTTATATATTCTATAATAAGAATGTTGCACTGGACAGATTCAATCGAAACAAAATAGGAAAATTCAGAGAACCAAATGAGGAGAAAGGCAGGACTTTTATTTAAGGTCAGGTATTAAAGGAGTTGTCTCACAGTTTTTAATTTGAACACAATGGTGATAACTTGGAGCTTAGCAAAGATTTTTACACACTTTGTTCTGTAAATATGCATTTAAGGGAAAGGTAAATCCAAAAGAATCTGTAAGACAATACCTGATTAATTAACTATTTTGAATATTTTAAGAAATGGGGAGAGGAAAAGTAAAAGGAGAATATTTTTCCCCCAACTTTTTGAAATTAAAGGATTTGCCTTTTTTCCATGTGACTATTTTACAGCCTACCTTTGTTTAAATCTATTATATCTTGAGAAAAGTAAAAGCATCAAAAAATGAAAAAAGAGAAAAATACCCCCTTTGAAATGCAAATTTGTAGACTTTTCCAGTGTTCTTTTGTCAATTACAAAACATTAAAAATCATTTCCTGTAATCCTACTTTGGTTTAAGCTGAAATATCTTTTTTGTTTTCACTATCAAATTAAATTAAAATACCTGATCAGCACAGTACTTTGGTTTTTGTTCTCTTCGATCAAGGTCTTGGATGTCAGGTCACTAACTTCATGAACTGAACTTTTGCCAAGCAATGGTATTTTCTGAATTGCCATGGAGTAAAAGGCGGGAAACAGGCTTTGCTTAGAACCCCTGAGAAGCAATTATAACCCCCAGGTTATAACCTCTGAGAAGCAATTTTTCTTAACCTTCTCACCCACTCAGAGCAGTTGTCTCCAGGAAAAGTTTTTCACATTGGGGGTCAAACTGGTTCTCCTTCTTTAAGTGCACTTTAAGAAGTGTACTCAACTTAAAATACTGATGTGATGTATCTGGAATTCAGGTGTGTGATGTAAAGAAGAGAAGGATCTGTGTGGTCCAGGTTGCTCAAACCTCAGACACTCAGTCCTTATTCAGGGTGTGATAGCTCTGTCCCCACTCTCTGAGTCAGTCACAGAGAGTGGTTACACAGCAGGAGCAAAGGATAATCTTCAGTTCTTTCTGAGAATATTTATCATTAACATGTCGTGGAAGGATCAGTATGAGCATGTGCTACTCTGAGCACGTACTGCAAGGAGAGAGGTTAGTTTTGCTTTCATATCCAGTTGTGCTGAAATTTGAATTATTTTTGTTTTTAACCTTTACGCAACGTACAAGCTGTGCAGTTATCCTGATGAAGTGTAGCAGCAAACTGGGGCTGCAAACTTCTCTTTGCACAGTCCAGCTCCTGGCATGCTGTACAGGCTAATGAGAAAAATAACAGAAGCTTCACAATTATTTTCTTCCTCTCTGGCACTGGCTGGGAGCAGAGTTAATTGTTATTCTTTCTCCAGTGTAACTGTCAGCCCTTAACTCGTGCCTGAAGTTGCTACTCCCAGAGATAATGGAAACAAACAGGGACCAGAGTTTACAGAAATTTGTATTTGTCAAGTGTTCACAGGCACTTCACCTGGTGTCTGCTGGGAGCAGAGAGATGGGGAAGAGGCTGCTTTGTTAACCTCATTTTCTCTGCTGAGTGGACTGCAGGCGTGTGTTCCAAAAATCCTTGTCAAGCCTCGAGTACTCACGTGTCTGTAACACAGCTGCCACGAGGCCCTTCTGCTCTCACATGTCTTTTGCTGGCTACTGTCAGTTTATTCCATTAACCTGGCCAGGGCTCTGCAGGATGCCAGGTCAGAGTTCCCCCAGTCTCCAACACCACCTTAAAATTCAAATACCCTCATACATGTTTGCCCATTTAGGAAAAAACAGGAAAAGTTTTCAGAGATCTGCTCTGAATTAATCCCACTTAACTGCAAGCTCGTGACCTGATCACTCATTGCTCATGGCTTTCTTTGCAGGCAATGAGAGAAGCTGAAAATAAAAATTCCTCTGTTAACTGTCGTGGGTCTTCTGTCCCCCTTGATATCATTGTGTGACCCCGAATTAGAAAATTAATCACCACTACAGAGTGGCTGGGACAGTGAATTTTCTGGGATGAATTATTTATTTGTTTTTATTTCTATTCTTAGTCTCTAAAGAACCCTGACTCCTATTTCCATGGTCTGCTACAATACTGTCATTGTCACTGCCTCATGTTCTAGTGTATATGAAAATGCACAATATATGCTTGTGTGTGCATAACCATGCAATTTTCTAATCATCTGTAGTCAGGGCTTCATATTGTGACCCAAAAAATAATTTAAATATTTAGGAACAGAATTATTTTTCTTAACAATTTCAACTCAGACTGTAATTTCTCCAATAGCTGCAGCTTCTTCCTAGCTGTGTCTTTTTGAAAATCTACTGAATGCAATTTATGGGTTAGCAAACAGTTTCTAAGACCAGATTTGCAATCTGCACTAAGTAATAACTATTAAAATAATGATTATGTACAAATAAGCTTCAAAAAAAAAAAAGACTTTTTGTTTGTTTCTCCTGATTCTGCTCTCCCTGTAATATCTATTCCCACTGTATTTCTCTCTTGTGTCTGTTTTGCAGTGATTAATTCCTCAGATCTCTCAATAACATTTAAGGATACGATGCCTTTCCTTATTTGGTGATCTATTTAATTAAGTTTGTCACAGACTTTACTTTTTTCAGTATGTTTTATTCCTCATCTTTTTACTCCCTTGTTTAGCATCAGAAAATATTCTGATGGAATTACTTTAGGAAATAAATTACAGGTAGAACACGAACTGCTGTCATTTTGTGGATTGCAGGGAGAGGAACAAAAAGGTGACAAATTGTCTTTCTCATAATGACATTTTCAGCAGAGCTGAAGACCAGAAGAGTTCAGATCTGACCAGCTGGTAAACATATTTTCCATAACAGATCAAACAATTCTTGACCGTTTTGAGTGGAAACAGTCACTTACATGGTGACCTTAACCCTCATAATTTATAAAAATTAAAATGTAATTAGCTCTGAGAAATGAATGGGTGATTAAAAAAAAATTCCCAAAACAGAGTAACCTTGGCATTTAGTACAATAGGTTTTTGTAGAATGGCTCACTCTGGTTTATTTATCTCACATCCTCCTATCGCAATGACATGATTTGTCACTAATTAAGTAAAAATTATTTCATTTTTTTGGTTACAGCAAACTTTACTGCAAAAGTTAGAGACCAATGCACTGTGTAAGGTGCTCAGCTTAGATGATTATTTTTGTAACAAGTCAGAGGAGAATATTTCAGGTGTATAAACACAGGAGTTGCCTCAGGTGTAAGATTTTGAGTCCCTGTGCCCTGATTGAAGAAAAGTTAAAGTGGTTAAAGGTTGGGGGAGTGGAAGTCATGGAGCTGGTATGTTCATGTGAGGTCAAAAAGAACCAGGTTAGGGATACGTGGTGAGCACCAGGGGCTGAGTGAGACACTTGGACTGAGGAGGAAGTAGGAAGAGAGTTGTAATTATCAGCACAAAATATTTCAGAAGAAGGAGCTAACAATAATGTATCATATCTCTACAGAGTCAGAGAATCATGAAATCATAGAATGGCTTGGGTTGGAAGGGATCTTAAGGATCATCCAGTTCCAACCCTGCTGACAGGGCAGGGACACCTTCCACTATCCCAGGTTGCTCCAAGCCCCATCCAACCTGGCCTTGGACACTTCCAGAGACATCTGAAGCAGCCACAGCTTCTCTGGGCAACCTGTGCCAGGTAGTGCCTCACTACCCTCACAGTAAAGAATTTTTTCCTAATATATAATTTAACCCTACCATCTTTCAGTGCAAACCCATTACCCCTTCTTCTGTCACTCCATGCTCTTGAAAAAGTCCCTCTCCAGCTTCCTTGCAGGTTCCCTTCAGGCACTGAGAGGCCACAATTAGGTCAGCTTGCAGCTTCTCTTCTCCAGGCTGAGCAACTCCAGCTCTCCCAGCCTTTCCTCATACCAGAGCTGCTCCATCCCTCTGATTATGGGAATAAATCACACGGGAGTCCATTTTCTTCATGGTGGAAAAAGCCCATTCTTTATTCACATAACTCCTTTTTATCCCGTTTTACAGACCTCCTGTGGGACTCCAATTGGTCAGTAGTTTTCCTGCCAATTACTTTTATTGGTTAGTAACAAGTTGCTATTCTGTATTGATTGGTCACTCAAACTCTTGGTGTCTGCGTGCAGGGACGGTTGTCTGTGAAAGATAGTTTTCATTTGTCCATCTAATGGTGTAAAACCAGTTTATACAGGTGCAAGTTGTTTCTTACCCAGGAATAGATTGTTATACTAAGGAATTGCTCACAGCAGGATGGCTTTCACATGGGAACTTGCAAAATGCTAGCTTTGACAAGGCCAGCCACTGATCCCAGGGGAGCAGGCTTGATTTTGTGAAGCCTTTCTTTATGAGTTTTATACCATCTGATGACCTTGGTGCCTCCTCTGGATGCACTCCAGCAGCTCCAGGTCCTTCCTGTGCTGGACCCCCGAGCTGGGGGAGCTCTGCAGGTGGGGTCTGGGAGCAGAATCCCCTCCCTGGACCTGCCCACACAGCTGGGACACACCTGGGGCTCTCTGGGCTGCGAGGGCACGTGGCTGGGCCATGTCCAGCCTCTCACCCACCAGCAGCCCCATCCTTCTTCCTAGGGCTGCTCCATCTGCTCACCCCCAGCCTGTGCTGACCTTGGGCCCCAGCCCAGTGCAGCACCTTGCCCTGGCCCTGTTGAACCTCATGAGATCCCCAGAAATTTCATTTCCAATAAGCAGCAGACTGGCTTATGAAGCGAAGGCTTCTTATGAAGCAAAGCTTAAACATCCCTAATTGTTTACATTCTAAGCCGTGCAAAAGTCAACTAATGTGAAGAGTAATAGATTTTAGTCAGGTCCTGAGAATTGTCTCAGGCAGATTTTCAGTTTTTCTGGGTAGTATATGTGCAATATTCCCCGCCAGCCACTGCACAATATTTATAAACCTCTTCTGTCATTAATGATATTTTAGATTTGCCTCCAGATGTGCTGTTTTCCTACTCAAAAAGCATCCTTACTTAGATGAAACACTATTTATGAAAGAAATCAAATGCCACTAGGGGAGTTCTCTATATGAGCCATGACTCCTAAGGCTCCAGGTCTTCAACACATAAATTTTAATTGGCTTATGTTGCCTTGTGTTGCCAAGAACTTTCTGCTGATATAAAGATCAAAATTTTTTTTAACTCTGGACTTATCCCCAAATGTAAAAGCATTATTTGAGTTTAGTGTTTAGAATCCACAACACAAACAAATAAAACGCTGCCACAAAACTTTAAAAGAGCCAGATCAGTACAAATCTTTTTAGTACATGAAAGTCTTTTTTATTCTGTTGGTTTTTCGTTGTTGCTTTTTTTTTTTTAACTACATGCTGCCTGAAATATACCAGTAAACACAGGAGGATGAAAAGATTTAGGTTAATGAAAAAACATAATGATAAATGACATAATAGAGTAAATGATAAATTGTAAAAAAATATAACAAATCAATTACAAAATATAGCCAACTTTTTTATATTAAAGAGGAAAGAAAAATTAGTGGATTTTCATAAGAACATACACAGATTAAAATTTCCAAAGGGAAAGTCTTTAAAAGGATTAGATGTGCATACTCACAGGTGGATTAACTGCTGTGAATAGAAAATGTCAGCTCTGTTCCAAGACTGTAATACCAAGAATATTGAACAAATCCTCTTGTCCCTTAACACAGAAAGAAGTCTGAAAGCATCAATTTTAGCAAGAACCTAAAGAACAAACACAGCTCAGAGAGTAATTAATTATAGAAATGGGATCATCCAAGAATTCCCTCTGTACATTTTACAGGGAAAGATGAGAAAAGAGTTTCCATAGACCATATCCAGTTGAAAAACAGAACCTCTCTGGGAAGCAGAGGAGTCTATTACATTTTAATAGTCTAGACAGATAAAAATAAGTGAAGATAATATTCCAGTAAATTCCCAGAGAAGGAAATTTTGAGGAAAACACTCAATTTCTCCTGGGCTTTAGTGCTGAAGTTCTTCAATGTGTGAGCCTATCTGAAGAAGGAAGCACAAAAAGACATTTCAGGGACAGACAGAGGGATAAAGCAGTAAGGAAAATCAGAATTCACAGCTGAAGGAAGCAAGATACAGACCCTACCACACCCTGCCCCTGCTCCCTTTTGGAGCCAACATGGAGATTATTGCATCAATGTCTTTGCTGCATCCCCTGCCAAGCACAAGTGCAAGGTGAGATGCCAAGGGCTCTGCAAAAAGGGTGGTTTTCCAGGGATTTTCTTGCAAATCTAACAATTCTGATAATGAATCATCTGATCCACTCTTTACAATTTTATAAAGACAACACCATCAAGAATCTGGTTTTCCCCGTGTAATTTATTAAGAGATGATTCAGACTCAGATATCCCATTCTCCCGAAAAAAGGTTCAAAGCAAAAGTAGCAGCCATGGAATATCCCATTTAGACTTTGACCCATAACTCTACAGAGCATATTCTTTGGTTAACCATGTGTATGCTCTGCTTGTTCTCCTGATAGCTAATTCTTCAATTTGTTTTCCCCATCATCTGTGGCATTTCTACTCTGATTTATGGACTCTATTGTATTCTCACAGTCATTGGAGGTTTTGAAGGAAAGAGGCATAGAACTGAAATATTGCTCTTACAGTCAGGAGGCAGACCCTGAAAAAAAAAATGCTTGAAGCTTAAAAAGGAAACTGAAGGTTTTTTGGGTTTCTTTTTTCCCTTCTGGTTTCTTGAGCCCTAAAGTATAGCAATTCCAAAGTTTTCTTTAAACTGCTTAATGACATGATTCCAGAAGTTATGGCTGTTAATTGCCAGATTCACAATAAAAATCACAAAACACAGGAAACCTAAATAATAGATTCACTTTCTCTCCACAAATGTGTGTGATCTATTGGAGGTAGAAGGGAAAAAAAAATGAGTTTTCATTTCACTTAAGTAACAGTTTAACAACTTGTGAAAATCAGCTGAAGCTGTTGGAGAAAGCATGAAATTAACATTTCCAGAATACAAAGATAGAAAGAATTTTTGTATTATAACAATTACTGCATATCACAGGAAATGAGATATTTTGTCCCAGCAGAGAGCAATCTGATTGTGTAAGGCACTCAAGGTGACAAGAGTGATAATAAAACCTCTCATGACAAATTAGCAACAGCAATATTATATCAGCTCATCTGCAGCACCAAGGCTGCAGAAGCTGAAGTACAAATACACATGTACATTAGATTTACCATTAGCATTGCTTTCACTGACCTCCCTTTCTCAATCACAGGACTCCCTCTGACACCTCTGTATTCAACTCACTTGGATACAGAAACAGAAAAATAGTCAGCAGAATACACTCCTGAAATCCCATTTAACTCCTTAATCACACAAATTCAATGAGAGGAAACTGAGGTGGAAAAAGAAAGCTACCAGGTTATTCAGACATGATTTGCCCTTTGTGAAACCCCTTTGGTTGTCTCTGATCACCTCTCTGTCATCCACGTACCTTCCAGGTCTTCCAGGTGCATCCATTCCATGATCTTACCAGGCACAGAGGTGAGGCTGACTGGTGAATAATTCCAGGGTCCTTCTTTTAACCCTTTTTAAAAGTGGTTGGGATGTATGGTCAGTCAGTGGAACAGGCTGCCCAGAGAAGTGGTGGAATCACCACCCCTGGAAATGTTCAAGAGGCACGTGTAGGTGGCATTTGGGAATATGGCTTGGTGGTAAATGTGGTGGTGCTCATTTATTGGGAAATGGAGGTACAAGTTCTTCTGTCTTCCTTTTCTGACTAGTGTATTAGTAAGAAACATGGCTCCACTTTGGGATACAGACCCTGTTTATCCAAATGTGTCAATACCTTGAAGAATAATTGTACCTTCTGTTTTTTCTCCCACATCCTAATCCCTTGGCCTTTCATTCACTGTGTGTTGCCTCGTCTGGTTTTGAGCAGATCAGCTAATTTCCTCTGCTGTTAAGTACATGTGCTCTTGATGATATCTGCAATTCTATAATCTGAATTATGGTGAGGGACCTCAAGTGGTCATTAATTCAACCTGCTGCTCAGGAAGGCCTAATACACAGTCTACTCCCTGCCTGTGAATCTGCACTGGATGGTGTCACTCCCTGAATATTCTCTTTTTAAAATGAACCTCATGATGTTCC
This sequence comes from Ploceus nigricollis, assembly GCA_013399945.1. Classification (NCBI taxonomy): domain Eukaryota; kingdom Metazoa; phylum Chordata; class Aves; order Passeriformes; family Ploceidae; genus Ploceus; species Ploceus nigricollis. The sequence continues at coordinate 315,926 of VXBC01004083.1, read as the reverse complement.
TGTCTGTCTATTCCTCAAGCTTAATGGTGTTCATCTGATTGTGTTTTCCTTAGATTTTCCTTGGGCTCCTTGGCACTACAGGTTTTCATGAAAGCTACTTGAAAAAGAGAAGGAAGTTTCCAAATGTGTTCTCTGTTTCCTATTTTGTGAAATTTAATGGAAAATACAGCTTTTGGCAAAGGAAAAGGAAATAATTGTCAGGAGGGCTGGGGCCAAGGTACTGGAGAATTCAGGGGCTCTTTAGTCCATTAGGGTGCATCCCACTGCCCCCAGCGAGAGAGCAGGACATGATTCAGGGAAGAGAACCCATTTCTGCATGAACTCTGCCATCTCACATGTGGCACTTTTGCCTGAGGGACAATGGAACCAAGCCCTACACTCTCTCCATGTAAGTATTATCATTAATCCAAAGGATCAGGAGTAATTATTATTGCTGGTTTGTCACAGAAAGCACACCACACTGAGTGATACCATAGACACAGCGGTATAGTTTGACACACAATAGAACATAACACACATCCAGATGGACACTGACAAAGAGAGGGTTTTAAATACAGCCAGGAAAAGCCCAGCCTCACTCACATGAAGATGTGATTTAAGCCCCTGATTTCTGAATGCTCATGGAGCACTGGAAAGAGGAACAAAACACTGCCAATATCCTTATCATTTCTCATTAGCAGCAGGAAACTAACAGAACCCTGCCACAGCATTTAGCCTACAATCATTGTAATTCTGATGGTGGGACATTTTAACTGCAGAAAAAAATGCTGCCCTTAGAGACAGCTAACCAAAAATGTACAACTAATAAACATAGTGGTCCTAATGATAATTTATGATCAGCTCACAGCTACAATGAACATTTTGCTGTTAATGGAGAGTGCTAAGTGGAATATAGAAAGTAAGGACTCAAAGGGAGGTTTTACATTTCAGAAAGCAAGCTCTGCTCATGCTGCTCTAAAGTGATAACAGAGATATTCAGTGCTGTGAAGTCACAGAGATGATTGAGCTAGAGATAGCTATTTAGAAAGCCAATCCAGGAAGCTGCAGCATACTTTAATTCCACCTTAATATTATTTTAGTTACTGCCAGTTATTGCAAATATAAACTAATGTTCTTTTTACTTGTATCAGCTAAAGAAATATCATGATAGATTACACGAGTTATAGAAAAAAGCAGACTTATTCTGGCTTTGCTGTTGCAGCAGTTCAAATCACAAGCCAACATCAGTATTTTTCCTCTTGGAGTCTGAAGGCACATAAATATTAAAATGTAATTTGAAATTTCTGGCCAGGTCCCAGAACAGCATTGTTTATGCAGTGTTTGACAGTGCTATTCAAATAAATCAAGTAACAAATGTGTCATGATTACTGTTAAAGTGGAAACTGCAGCACTAACAACTATTAAGATAAATGATGCCATGCGTGGAAAGTATTTTATGGGTTCTCTGTCTCTGTGCATGGGTGTGCAGGCATGCACAATCAGCTGTCTCCCAGGAAAATTAAAACTGCATCCAGGGATGAATATTGCAAACAACCAGCAATGACAGCCTATTCACTTGTTGTGCATGGGATAAAATAGGCTTCTGCTGTGATATTTCACTAAATCTTGGCTGCTTTTGGGTAAGCTTAGAGTTTAGGGGTTTTTTGTCTTATTATTATTTTTTCCCTAGCAGACAGACAGAAAGAATTTTGGCAGTAATCAGAGAAATACAAGGAGTTACTATAGCCAGCTGTCTGTTTCTTTTTGTAGCAGCATGTTGTTGGGAGATATTAAATTGTAATCAAAAGTAGAATTTAATCTCCAGCAAGAAGAAGGCTGGAATTAGAGGTTTAGGGAGGGACTGATCACGTTCGAGGCCCCATCTCCACAATGTGGATGTCTACAGCTGAGCCATTCAATTCTGTATATTGTCATGTGAGAGACACAGGCATTTTTAGAGAAATCATCTGGCCTATTTGAGATGTTTATATTTAGCCAATGTCACTGTGACACAGACTGAGCATCTCTGAGTGCCTGTGAGCAGTGTTTGCAGTGGTGTCACATCATCACCATTCAAGGCCTGGACCATGGTGTGTTGTTCTGTTGTCTCTGGCTATGTGAAACCAATGGGACATGGGAACAAAGTTATTTTGTTGGTTGAACAAGGAGCTTAGAAATATCTGGTTAACTGTCCTCACCTTCTAGTGGAAGCAGGAAGATGTCTGAGCCCAGGCACTGTAAATTAATGCAGATTTCAACTGGTGGGCATACCTAAAGTGCAGGAGCCTGACACAAATAAAAATAAAAAGTTGATGAGGATCACAGACCAATAAACACAGGCACATGTTTTACTGTTGTTGGTAAAAGATGTCAAGCTCTGAAGTCTTTAACCTGACTCTGCAGGGTCTGAGAACTTGTCTGAGATCACCTTGGCTTGCTCTGATTTGTGGTTGTTTCTCTGTAGCAACAAATATCAAGGAATCCTTTGAATGAGGAATTGTGGTTTAGTTTAGCTTTAGTTTGCAATGATAACAAGTACAAGTAAAATTAGGAAACTGAGGACAACACCAGAGTAAAGGGTTGTCCAGATCTTGAAGGCACTTATACAACAATTTTAATTGTATTATTAATTAAGCTTTACCATAATTTTATATGTAATTACACAGCCCAAATTAACTAGACTGTTAAAACTTCAGTTGTGCTAACAATAAATTCATAGCTCCATATACATGGTGTGCTCTCATTTGGTCATAACAAAACTTTTGGAATAACAAGATACTAATGAGCTTGGGTGATTAGGTATCAACGGCAGGTTTAAATCAGAGCAGTATCAGCTTAGCTTGTTCTATCCCTACTTTTAGCTTTGTAAATAATAATGAGACTAACATTCTCATCAGAAAATTGATTAGAGTGTACAAAGTCCACTGGCAGAGTCTTTGATTAGGACATTGATGATTCAGTACATTGATTAAAGAGCTCTTGATGGGATTTACACTCATCTATAGTTCAGCAAGGTTCCTTTGGCCAAAAAGGTGAGAGTTATGTTTTAAAACTGATTTTGTAACCTAAAAGATGAAGATCTTGGTTGGTAAGAAGAAGATGTTGTCCTCAGAGCCAGCAGCAGACGTCAGGTGCCAGTCTGGATATGCTGCAGGAATAACACAACCTTTGTACCCATAGAAGAAATTTCAGTTTAAGGCTCATTTTTCTAAAAGTGGAGAGAACAAATGAGTGCACAGCTCATCCTCAGTGTCTCTACCTGTTACCATGGTTCTGTTCACATGGCAAAAAAATCCATGACGACTCTTAGTGGAATTGCCACACATTTCATCAGGTGAGCTCAGAGAAACCAGGGACAAACTTGTTGAGTATGCTAGAAAAAGTGTAGAAGGGAGGAAAGACTTATATAACCTTTCTGAAGAGTTTGAATACCATGCTTATAAATAAAACTCTTGTACCACTTAGCAGGTAAATGCATCTATTAAGATTTTAATTAAAGGTGATGGAGCATGTACAGAAAAAATGAAAGAAAATTAGAACTTCAAGAAACATTCAAAAATTTAAGTAGGCATTTGAGACCAGATGGGAGACTGGGGAAGGCCAGTGCCAATAGACCTGACAATACAGCAGAAACTGGTGAAAGCTGCTATTTGGCCTGCTTAGAAAACTCATTTGCCAAAACAGGACTTCTTTATGGGTGGGAAATCAAATCCAGTAGTGTAAGATGCCCCAAGCCTGAGCATGAGCTTCCCCTGCCCTGTGCTCTAAGTCTGGAAATGTTGTTTGTGATCTTTGTATGCTGTAAATCATGTGATGTTTTACCCTGTCGTAGGCAGATAACTCACTTTATGAAAATGAATGGGGAATAGATCAAACAAACACTTTGTACAACACATGCAGTTAATTTGGTATTCACAAAGTATCCCTTAGTCGCCAATAAGGCCAAACAAGAAGAAAAGACTGATTTCAAACATGATCGTGTCATTTTTGATCTCTGGAATCAGTTGCTCAGGGCTCTTTAAAGCAGTCACTTGTGTTTTAGAGTAATGATTAATCAGAATATTTTAAAGGCTGATGGGTAATTCAGTATTTATAGGAGGCTTAGGTTTTGGTCTCCATTTTACAGCTCCCTGTCACAGGATTGATTACTGCTCACTGTAGCTGACCGATGGAAATTAGTGTTGCTGTAAATTTTCAGCCAGCTAATCAGTAAAAATATCCAAGAAGAAAGTAAATTCATACACTACTTATTCATTATGAAATGAAAAATAATTATTTTTGTCTCGGCTGATTGCTTATTTTATATGTATGCATATGCAAAATAGAGAATCAGACATAACATTGTGTCATCTCTGCTCCCCAACTTATTGTGAAATGTTTCTATTTTTCTTATCCTATAGTATAATTAAAATCAGTATAATATTTTCTTTTATACTAGTCAACTGTAATTTTCTACTCTAAAATATCTTCTTTTTCTTCAGACTTGTGGAAGAACATAGGAGAACTATTTTTAATAGTTCCCCAAGTATTTTCATCTCAAAGTTTCATATGAGTGTGATAATTTCTTTCATCCCTCTTTTGTTGTTTCTGAAATAACAGAATTTAAACATGGAATTTCTTTTCTTACCAACGGACATCATCAGAAAAGAAAGTCAGTTTGGGTATGCTGAGAACTTTTATGTGATGAGATGCCCAAAATTTTTTAACTCTTTTACTTTATTTGTTTCTTTCAAATATATAGACTGTTTATATCAACTTTCTGTGAACAGAAAACAGCACTGCCATGTGCTAAGAATGGATATCTGGGAAATACAGTAGCTCATAAGATCCCTGAGGAAAATAGAAATCATTTTCAGTTCACTTAAAGCCTAGAGAGAAACAGAATTTTCTCATTTGTGGGGAAAAAAAAATACAATGGTTTATGTACTTTCTAGGGTCTGCTTTCAAAGCCAGAAATGCACATGCCAAAAGAACTGCCAGTTTGTGCACAGATATAAAAGGTGTTTTCCTGAATTATTAATTCACATCCCTGTGAATTGTTGTAGTTTCAAAGTGCAAACAGTCATTACAAGAAATAGCAGCAAAAAGCTGAAGACAATAAGGCAGCTTGCCAGTATTGCAAAGTTAGACTAGAACGTGAAAACCTTGTGCTGAAGGTTAATGTCACACCTTAATGAAATTTTTTTGAAGTTTATGACTAAAAAGTCCAGATGGTAAAGCAACAGCTCAGGTGAAGGAATGAACCCACCTCATATCTTGTAATAAGCCCAATGTATGATTTAAAATGGCACCCAGCTGAGTTTTCATTTCCAGCTCACTCATAATTCTACATAATGAAAGATTTGATAATGTATAAAAGCGATTAAATGCAATGGTGATATCCTCAGAGTCATCTTTTTCCCTATGATATTGAAAATATCTGTGGTATATTATGTATGGTTTTGTAAATGATATACATTTTTCATAGCTGCTTTCATTGGCAATTTTCTTCTTCTAATGGCTGTATAATTAAGAGGTAATGGGATATTTAGGCTTATGTATATTCATGGGGAAGTAGTTATAACAAAAACCCCTATAATTAACTATGACCCCCCCAAAATACACTTTTGTTTATGCAGTGATTTTTATTTTTCATAGACCTTATTTTTCCCTGCAGATAATAATATTGACAAGCAATATAGAATATGAACTTTCAAATCCACATGAGGTCTTTGTGTCTAATGGTTAGTTTTCAGCACAGTTTGTATTAACTCTGGCTACAGCAATGCCTAGGGCTTGGACTTGTGTATTTTCAGTGAGCTTGCTACACATAGGGGGGCACATTATTGTCTAGTCCAAATATACAGACTGGAGAAACTCAGGGAGATTTGTTTAATGCTTCCTTTACTGAGCCTGTGGTGCAAAATTAGCTTCTTCTGTATCTTTTCCAGAATAATTAATTCAAGATTGTATCCACTCAAAATTTGCACCCTCTCATAATAGTATTTTGTGGTCTACCAACTCTTGAAATGTCCAGATCACTAGAAAATAGGATATTTCATCTTTCCACTCCTTTCCAGTGCTCTGTGGAGAGGCATGAGTTCCAGATGGGAGGTCATGGCCTCTTGGATTTTCTGAACTTAAAATATTTAGCTAATTAAATTCAGGAGAATTTTGTCATTGACTTCAGGACACGCATTGACTTCTGTGGTGCCAGCATTTAATCCTCTCTTTTTGAATACTGAACGTAAATTTGTAGATACAACTTCAAATTAATTTTCATATCATAATTACAGATTTTCAACATTAGCAGGACAAACTAACAATCTGAGTAATTAATTTATTTTATTCTTTTGCATCTGTCTTGAGGTGGGCTTATTATTTGTATTATTGTTGTTGTAGTTGTTGTTGTTGTTGTTTTTACTTTGAAATTACTATTTCACAGTACTTGTTTTTAGGGTTTATTTCCTAGTATTTTCATTTTTCATAGATATTGTTGGCTCGTGCTGCCTTAACATGACTGTGAAACTACAGCACTGTAGTAGTACCACTGTACTCCATGGGCACAAGCTTTGTTTCTTATTCCAACTGGACTCTCATAAAGGAAAATTTTCTCAACCAGCACAAGCAGAGATAGGCCAAAGTTTACCACACCTTGGTCTGAATTGCCACTTTTCTTGAAACTTTGTGTGAGGAACCTCACACTCCTCATAGAACACCTCTGAAAAGAAATTTGTAAGCAAGACAGACTGTGGTCATCAAAGATTAACTTTAGGTTGTAAACATGAGAGGGTGTAAACATTTAGGTTCTGTAAATATGTCTTTATTGAGGTTAATAGAATGCTATTTCTTGAGTGCATTTTTCTTGAAATACAGGTTTGTCATATTTGAAAGATGCAGTTCTGTGATACTTCTTGTCTGACTTGAAACTCACCCAAACAGATTGGAACTTTTCAGCTGAGGAAAGGACACAAGATTTGGCAAAGATATAAAATATGGATGATGGAGGCAGGAAGAATGACGTGACATGTGACAGAGGCTTGGAGAAAGGGAATAAATAACAATTGAGTATTGTTTTTTTCTGAAACATCAACAAAGTTGTTTCTATAAAACTTGGAGGTGAGAAGTGCAGATGTGAGAAGTTACTGTCTTCATTCTACTTGTATTTAAAACTGTGGAACTTCCTGCCTTTTGTTAGAAATGTTTGCAGGTGCTCAAAAATGAACTGGGATTTTTATTTTTTAGAAACTCAGCCCTTTCAAACTTTTTTAAAAGAAATTACATTTCACTTCAGCACTGCATAAGTGGATGGGATTATGGATGATCTTCTATTCTCATGTTTTCAGAGGCTTGTAAAACCTACAAACATGCTGAGAAACATGAGTGAGGACATAAGGTGTTGTTTTGGCTTGTTACTGTTCTCTGACATATTTCTAGGCAGTGATTTTCAGATGAATGAAGATTCTGCTGACTTTGAGGAGCCTTACCTATATTCTTCTTGAATAAAAATGATGTTCCAGACTGCATAATGATACATTGCGGTTGAATTTTTGTTTGTGGGTTATTTTGTATTTTTTTCTCTTGCTGCTAGGCAGGTTGGCTGAGAATTTCTGGTCGAAACATTTTCTTAACACTGGGCGAAAAAAATCAACAAAGTTGTTTCTGTACAGTACATTTGTACATTTGTATTTAGTACTTTTAAAATGTGAGACTGGAAATTTATTGCCTTAATCACAGTAAAAATTAGATTATTCTGGTCCTCATGTTTCTCTCTGGTGTGCCACAAGACTTGTACTGAGCCTGAGATGTGAACTTTTGCTTCTCCAGCCAAAGGCCCTCAGGCTGACTTCTGCTGTCATGCATTATAGACATCTGGCTGCCACGAGAAATCATTTCCATGGACTTAGAGGTGAGGCTCTGGTGAATTTTGGGATAGATAATTCAGTGAGAACCTTGTCTAAAAGACAGATTTTGTGAAGTACCTACATTGCGACTCCTTCAGCTTATCTTGGTGGCTTTTGAACAGAAATAGGAAAAAACTGGTAAATTGGAAAAAGGAAAGCCAATTCCAGTAAGGTGAAGGTAATCATGAGATTACAGATAGTCCTGCTTCTGGTTTTATAAAACTGTCTTTTTAAACTTAGAGATTTCTTGCACACACTATTATTCCCCAAAACACTAATGAAAGTCAGAATAACATTACGTTGTGCTGCATTTAATCCAGTAAAGTACAGCTGAAAGACAGAAATTATTATTGGCTCCTTTAGACAACTTTCTGCTACCATAAAGTGATTTTTTTTCCCCTCTCTCTCATTCCTAATATCAGGACCTTAAGAACATGAAGTTTATTTAAGGTGAAAGCAATATCAGGAGCCCAGAAAACTGAACCAATATGTGAAATCAAATGTGATAAATTGCAAAGAAAAGTCTATGGTAGTAGTCTCTAACTCAGGAAAATTGAATTCTTAGGAAATATGATACAAATTAAGTTCCGTCTATTGTACAGACCTGAAAAACTGAAAGATAGGATCAGAGCTGCAAAATGTATGTTTACACAAAGCAATGCAGATGAGCTAATTTAGAATGAACAGTAAAATAACCCTGTAAAGTGCACTATGACATATATAAGTAATTACATTAAATATGGAATTAAGCATGTATGCATTTTTGTATATAATTATGAGTTTGGCTGTATGGTTCAGAACAAAAATTTTCAATAATAATTTTTAATTAAGCCCAGAATTACTGTCACCATTTTATGCTGTTGGTTATCCTTTACTTCGTAAGAATTTTTCAAAGCAGGTCTTTTAAACCAATGCTTATTTAGTAAAATAGCAATAACTTACAGGAATGCTGGTCAATCAATAGTAAAAAAGGTACCAATTTTCACAGAGACAATATTCATACTCTTTTTCTCTAGCTGTAATTTAAACTGACTGCTCTGTGTGGAACTGACTGCTCTTTCTTATTTATGGAGAAATTACTCTTGACCTTAACAGCATGGTGGTAAAAATTATCTTATAAATCTGGGGAGTATTTTCATGGCATTTTTTTTGAAAGGGGTAATGATATAACAACATATATATTGCAATCAAATAGTTCATATTCTCATCAGTGAGATGTACCTACAACATAGACATGTGTGAAAAAGTCTTTCCAAGCATGTTTTGGGTTTATATGTCATTACAAACTTAACTGTATTTTAGTATCCATGAACATCTTTCTGTACAGATCTCCAAAAGATTTTCTAAAATATGAAAATGGGGACTGTGAAAATTGGTGCAGGAATAAAGAAGTTTTCCAATCAGAAAAAAAAGTACTTTGAGAATGCTTAATTCTCAAAAAGTTCTCAAAAGATTTACAGATGTGGGGAGATGGTGCAACTCAATGAATAATGACTTGCTGGTTCTTCATTTTGTTCCACTGGAAGCTTAAAGTGTGGATATTTTGGATTTGTTCTTTCTGAGACTTGAGTGACTGAGGTCTTTTGCGCCAGCTCCACATTTTAACAGACACTACAAATACAGAGGAAACAACTGCTCTCACTACACCTCTCTAAACTAAACTAAATTCAGCCTCATCTGTTGAGAAACCTGGTGACAGTTCAAAATAATAATTCATCAGGGCCAGAAGTTACCATCAAATGGAGAGTAAAGACTATTTTAAGCATGTCAGTGGGATTTTGATAACCATCTGAGCAGCTCCACTTCTGGTTGTGCAGAAAATGTGACACCAACCATCTCTGGTTTCAACATTTTGATCAAGTATTTTTTCAGCATAGCTAAACCACTTTTATTCCAATATTAAAAACAAGCAAAGAGCTCAGGGAGAAAAATGTTTTCACAGTCTTTACAATCAGCATAGCAATATGTACAGATGTTTGCCTTTCAAAATAATTTGCAGTTTGAGAGCTATTGAAGATGTCTGCTATTGATATAAATTGTAGGTGGATGTGTTAGTATCAAAATTGTTAGTGTAAGAAGACAGAAACAGAAATTATTGCAGGCCAGATAAAGACACAAAAATGGTGTTCTGAAGAGAGACATTCCATCCTTAAAAGAATAATAAAGAATCCAGTGTCATTGGTTTTGTTCTCTAACTTTGTTGCAAACTTTTTTGGGTATGTATCTGTGTAAATCTGCATACTTGCACCGCTGAGAATATAAATAAATAGATCTTCACATTTGTATACATTTACACACTAACACATGCATATTGTGTTCAACTCCCTTCTTTACAATAGTCTTCTTTCTTTTCAGACATTTTATTTTTGACATTTGCGATATTCAAGTTATGGACTTTAGATTTTTTTTCTGAAAATTCTCCATAAAAAAATCAAAAGCCATCATAAACCCTATACTCTCAGATAATCAGGCTTTGACAGTGGCTGAGATCACTGCTGAGGAAAAAATTCAAAGCTGTGTGGAATTGCTAGTCTGGAAATAGATGAACCCAATAATTCTATGTTCAAAAAAACACTCTTTTTTTTTTCTGTCAGGCCATTTCCAATCATCCACATTGATTTCTGAAAGGTCAGTAACTTACAAGGTATTATGCAGAGCTTTTTTTGCTTGTTTAGGTCTTTTTCATTGGTTAGTTGGGTATTTTTTGGGTTGGTTTTTTTTTTTTTTTGTATGGTTCTGAAGATTTATCATAATTCAGAAATTTACTTCAAAGTTTAAGAAGTCTTTGGAGAAGCAGAATAACCTTTAACCCAGAAGTGCGAGAGGAGAGCACAACTCACACAGTGACATTATGATACAAATCAGATTTTTCAAGAAGGGCACGAGGCTCACACAGCGGTAAGGCTGAGCTCTAACCCCTGAGGAATTTTTCAGTGAGCTGGTGAAAATATAGATCAATTGCTCACTATTCCTTTCCTGTTGTGGAGATTCACACCAAGTCGTGCATAGAGCTGTGAAAGCAGCACAGTACATCAAATGTGAGTTACCCATGTCATGTAGATAAGAGCATCATAAATCTGGGTCTGAGAGGTAACAAAATGCCACGAGTGACAGATCACTTCAGCTATTTCAGCACTGCTAAGGACACAAAAAACGAGCAGTGGGAGGATGGAAGGCTGGATAATGCACTCAAATGAACAACCAGAGCAGCAGTGAAGAGTTCACAGCAGTGAAAAATTTCTCCTTGTGTTGAGGAAATCCAAGTCACCGGCACAAGATGAGAGCTGGAGATTCCCTGCTCTGTGCCAGACACTGCCTTGGGGTGGGACTGGGGACAGGTCCCTTCTCCAGTGCCACCTCTTTATCAATATCATTGAGGTATGGATGGCTTTCCTTCTGAAACTGCCTACAAACAGGTCAGTAATACCCAATTCCAGTGAAATCAAGACATATCAGATATTGCTGAATTCTCTGAAAATATATTTATTTGAGGAAAAGAAAGGAGGAGCGCTCTGAGAAAGTTTCAAAACCCAACCATACTATGTTGGGGTACTATCAAAAACAGGCTATGTTTTATTTTGATTAAATGGTTAGATTTGAGGGGTTTTTTAAAGAATGTGAAGCAATTATTAATTTTTTAAGTGGTATCAATATGTTTTCTCTTTTCTCAGTATGTGCTTTTGCTTTCCTGTTTTTAACTCCTTTAGAATCAGGACAAGGCCTTTGTTGTTTTCATGGCTACTCTCAGATTACTATTGTTAAAAGCATTTTTACTTGGAAATTTATCCACCACTACCAGTTGAAGTAGACATAATTTCTTTATTTTTAGGTTTTTTTTCAATAATGGAATAAAAAGGCATAAATTTTGTGGAATTGTTTTATAGGTTTCCAGGTGTTTTTTTCTGACATTTTTTTTTTTTCAATTTATTCCTTTTTCTAACTTTTCAGTTAATTCTCCATTCAAATGATGAAGTTAATTCTATACTTCTTATGACATTTTTTTTGCCTGTGCTGTGGCAGGAGGCCTTCAACTTGCTGACATCTGGAGCATTAGGTATGACTGAAAAATGCACTTTCAGGATTGATAGGCATTTCTGCTTATATTATTTTTCATAAATGAAAATTTCTTCAGCAGACATTGAACGAAATTGTTCTTCCAAAGATAATTTCATACTTGATTTTCTTTACAGATAAGATGAACCAGGGAAGAGATAAAACAAGAAAAGCAGCGTTAAGGCTAAAGATAATGAAATACAGTTGTTTAAAGCTATCTTAAGTTATCTAGAGTGATAGCTAAATCTAAAGTTATCTAAAGTGATATCTAAAGCCTAACTCCTAACCACCTTTAAAAATTAGTGGATTATTCTGAATGACCCTGCAAGAAGCAGGAAACAAAAAGAAGCCTGTAGTGTGACACCTAAATTCCATTACATAATGAGTCACAACTTAAAAAAAAAAAAATTAGGGAAGCTCAAATTTGAAAATGTTGAACATCTACAATTTAATATAATAAATTTGTATTAAAGTTTTAAAACAATCTTAAGTCTGTCCCATAGTGATAGAATTCAGATGTGCATGTATTATTGTGAATTTATAGACAATGCCTCTCATCTTGACAACATGAATAAATGAATATTTCTTTTCAGAATTAGCATTTGTGCCACTGCATGGTGAGTTTGCACTTCTTTGTATTTTCTTCCAGGAAGACTGGGACTCTAAAGCGGTTTCATAATTTAATGTGCCTTTTTGTATTAAGAAAAAATAAATAAGAAGGTGTGCTTTCATTTTCTCTTTGTTTTTTTTTAACTCATATGAAATTATTAAGCAGACAATACCTAAAGAGAGAACTGTAGAACTTTCTTTAAGGAACTGGGATAAATACAAAATGGGCCACAGATCAGAACTGATTTATCTGGTAAACTGCATTCCCCCAGAATCAATGGCCTGGAAGAGTTGTGTGGTATCAGAGTTATTTTAAAACCATCAAGGTCCTGCTTTTATTTTTTAATACTGATATTTAGTATTTTGAGTCAGAAATACACAAACTGAGCACTGCTGGAAATAGATCTGATTGTAATGAAAATTCATTCAAAATTCAGAATGATATACTGTTTTATTTGGCCTGTCAATAGTGTGATCTCTGGATTACAGAGAAAGTCTAGAGAAAAAAAAAGAATAAAAAAGCAACTTTTAAAACGTAGTTGAAGACAAACCTTTTAAAATGCCACATGGTGGTGTTTCCTTTCTGGTTGCTGACTTCCAGCTCCCTTTGACATCAGTGAGTGCTGCAGAGGGCTCAGAGACAGCCAGAACTCTGGAGGTGTGATGGAACCAAGAGATGTTTAAGGGAAAGCCCTGCTAAGAGCTTCACAGTCCATTAATTAATTATCAACTGGAAAAGAGTCAAGTGGAAAATAAATGGGGCCTAAAACTCAGGAGATTTCCATCTAATCTCTGGCAAGTCCTGGTGCAAAGATAACATCCTGTTCATATGCTTTGGGTGTGAAATGTTTTGTTTGAGCAAGGGAAAGACTGCCAATGTGAAATAATGAAAGTAAAGACCTCCTAAAGACTGCTAGACTATTCCTCTGCTCTTGTAGGCTTGCTCCTGGCACTCTAAATTCTCTGGACTTATCCTTTCATTAGAGAAGAGAGAATTGTTTTTTCAGGCAGACCATTTGGGAATTGAAGCTACTCCAATTTAAATAACCATGAAAATTTAAAGTAACTGTTAAAACAAGCCAAGGTGGTGCTCCATGATCTTTTTGTACCTTTGTGCTCTCTCTCATTCCCACTCCTGAATTCTGAGTTCCAGGGGTCAGAACAACTCTCATGTTAACAGCTCATTCTGCCTGTCCATAACACACATGTTTTTGTACAGGCTTGATGTCTTCAGAAAGGTCATTTTCTCCAGTGGGAATCCTAAATTAGGTCTCCAAACAAACTGGTTTGGGTTCTGGATTTGTCTGTCTTTTACTATTAACTGTAGATAATATTTCACCTTTTATTAGGAGCTTTGTTTTAGAAATCTTAAGGTTTGGTGAGCTGGTCAACTGTTTTAATTGATAAGGTGTATAATTTTTTTTTTAAGAGCATATCTATATATCTAGATAAAAATATCCCTATATTCCCAGTGTCTAGAAATTGTGGTCCTAATTTTGTAAATAAGTACAAAATTTGTAAGAAGTCTTGAGAAATTAGGTACGTTTGCCGTCATATCTGCTGTCCTGAAGGAGTGAGAGGTACAGAAAATTTATTTATGATAATTAGCTCAAAATCTTTGTGGCAGGAGTCACCTTGCCTTGTTTGAGAGCCTGCATTGCAGAGGTCCCACTCTGAGTTCTCTGCCCACATCCCTGCTACACCAATGCATCTGACCAAACCCAATCAGCTAAGACTGTATGAGATGAATCCTTTCCTTAACTTAGCTAGGTTTTAGTTTTTAATACTCCCCTGGAGCTGTGTTTTCATATGGAAAATAAGGGAACTTCTGCCCTGCATAGCAGCTTGGGAGGAGAGCTGAAAGTCCTTCTCCACTGTTTGTGCCAACAGGAGCCACATCGTGGGACCATGGGGAGTCTCTTTCACCCTTCAAAACTTTTCAGAAAATAAAATAAATCTAATTTTTGCTTCCAGCATCTTTAGAATTGCTACAATAAAGGTTCTTCCTAATCCAATCTCCTCACAGCACATGCAGAATAGAGCTGAAATATAAGCATGAAATATAAGCAATCAGGATATACAGAGTGACTGATTCAAACTGACGTGCCTCTGCCTTCCTTAGCAATAAACAGATTCACTCTATTTGTTTCAGTTTGGGACAGAAGTTTGAACTCTCAAAAATACCCACAGGACAGAAAGTTCAATTTTGTTTCTGATGTAATCCTGTCCTGGATTCTCTTAGAGCCTCCTGAAAAGAATCCTTTTAATTGACTCCTTTTTGACAAGTCGTATAGTTTTAAATTAACATAATGCTCTCATGTTGCTCATTAAATAGGAGATATGATGGTAAAGTAGATGCAGCTAATTAGTAATGAATAAATTATTTATGGCTTCTTAAAAAACTGAGTGACCTGTAAGTTAACATTGTTGGAGGATTATTTTTTAATTGGATGTGATCTTACTGCTCTTCACACTTCACCTCAAAGTTTTAAGCAGCCATTTCTTAATTCAAAGATCTGAAAGTTCACCTGCCAGAGGCAAAATAAGGGTACACTCTTGTGAACTGTCTGTGCTGTGACCACTGGAACCTCTTAGAGTTCTGCAAAAAATAATTAGCAGAATGAAATCCAAACCCACCAAATCAGCAAATAAATTAATTGTCTGTTCAGCCTTAAGTTTGGGATGCATTTACAAACATAATTAAGTGCTGAGGTACTTAAATCTTTTTTTCTCCCAATAACAAGCAAAGAATTGCCATACTGAGATAGGCTACAGCTTTTTCCTATTCCAGCATCCTGCTTGCCAGCAGGATAGCTGGATTGAAAAAGAAATAGTCATTATGCAGGCAGATTTTTCTCTGGGGACATTGTATTTGCAATCAGCAGTTTATGGACTTTCTGGATGCCAGTTTATGCATCTGATTGTGTTTAACACTCAAAAGGATGGACCAATTTTACATGAATTTGCAGAATCCTTTCCTAATCCATTTAAACTTGTATGGAAACTAATTTTTTTTTTCCTACTTGTTTCTATGTAATTTGTTCCTATAATTTGAACTGAAAATCTCCTGAATATTTGTTTAACAATGCATACATCCTCCATAAAAAGATGGGAATATACTTTGCTTTCCTGTGTAGTGATTAAAGATGTCTAAAGACCAACAGTGATTTTTTACTCCCTGCTGCAGCTCTACAGTGTTTTTACTTCTTCAATTTCAAAAGTTATGTTGAAAATTTATAATACACTTTTAATAATTTATAACAAATTCTACATATTTTTAACACAATTATATTATATTAGAAAGAATACTGAGTGTGTTCAAATTCTACATATTTTTAACACAATTATATTATATTAGAAAGAATACTGAGTGTGTTCAACATCCACCTCAACATTTTCTCACAGAATCACAGAATGTTTGGGAAGGGATCTTAAAGACCATTGAGTTTCCCACCCACTGCCATGGGCAGGGACAGTTTTCATTAGACCAGGTTGCTCAAAGCCCCTTCCAGCCTGGCCTTGAACACTTGAAAATTTCCAGGCATGGAACCTCCCTGAAATAGACACATATATTTTACTTACACACATACACATATATATATATTTTAATTTTTTCTTTTTTTTTGTACTAGTGCTGCTTAACAAACTCAATAGTTTTGTTACTTCATCTGGTTATTCCAACAAGATTATGACACCAAACATAAGGACATAATTTCATTCAAATATACTTGAGTTTTTGTAATGATTCATACTTTCTGTGGCATGTGAAAATATTGTCATTATTTTAAATTTAGTTTCAAATCAGTATATAGAAGTCCTGTACAGCAAATACAATGTAAGGATCTTGTTTTTCTCAATAACTGCAATGCCTCAATCAAATCAGTTCAGAATCAGGAAAAAGAGCATACTGTAAGTATGTTTATTTTTCATTTGAATTAAATTATTGTTGCTATTAATATTTTAGACATGTCATTTCTATTACAGGAAGTAAGTTTACTTTATGTTTATAGACTCTGCAGCTGATGCATACATAATTCAAGGAAAAAACATATAAACACTCAGGTATCTATTAGAACCACATAGTCAGAAAATGTTCATGTACAATTTCTGTGAAGAGTATTCTATATGAAATGTATTTTTTCTCCTTTATTAATTTACCTTACTTTATTTAATAATTAAAGGTGATGGAAAAAAAATCTTTCATAAATCTGAGCTTTGAAATATTTATTAGAATGGAAACAAAGCATCACAAGAGAAATAAGTGAAACTGAGAGATAAGATTACTTGCTGGACTCATGTTTGCAGAGTTCATAAAAGAAGAAATCTTTCCTGCTCCAATACATGTTCTTTTCACTAGAACCTGTTCCCTTCCTTATGGAATGTCTCATATATTAGACTTTTTTTCCTTCTTACCACAACAAAATTGCAATGGATCCAGGGTTAATCATGGGGAGAATTTCTGGTTGCTTGTGAAGCCAAGTCTGCACCCACTTTCCAAGCTATGGCCTTGGCAGCCAGCTGTTCAAACAACCTGTTTTGTTTTTTCCTCCAAAAGGCTTCAGAAATTAAAACATTTCCAGAATAATCAATGCTTTAGCCTTCATAAAATCAGAAAGTAAAAAAGTTCCTGGTCTTTCAAGTTGACTTTTCCATCCTTTATCACTGTGTGTGCTTTTCTCCCACTTTCTTTTGTTGTTCTTGTTTTCTCAATCTAAATAAGATTATTGCAACATCTGGCTTCTGGTACAGCTGTGATCTTTCCAGATGTACTCTATTCTGAGGGATTAACTGCTTTCTAGGGATTAACTGTTTTCTTAGCCTGGTTATCCTTTTAAAAGGCATGAAAAGAGACCCATCAAGCCAACTTTTCTTGAAATTCTCTTTTTTTCTATGTGCATCTAAACATTTATGTGATGAATATAACAATGAGCTTAAAAACAGATGTCAGCTTTCTGCTTGACATCCCTTTGTTAAATGCCACCACTTAAACCATCTCCACCTGTCCTTCCCATCTTTCCCTGTGTTCTTTTTATCCATTACAGGGAAAAAGAGTTTTAAATGTTATCACCCTGACCTTGATCATATTGTCTCTGATCTTTTTAAGTGGGACATCAACATTTTTTCCTAGTGACCTGACTTAGCATCATGAAAGATTACTTTCTCATTTAGTATCTTTTCTACACCAAACAGGAGATTATTTCCATCTAAACTCTAGTCAAGTGCACAAGTGCTGTACCTGGAAATACAGCAGGCTCCACATGAGTGGTTGAGTGCATCTGAGTGCCTAAAAAATACTAAAGGGACTTGCCTGATGGTATTCTTTAAGAAAGGGAAATCTTCCAATTTCTAGTTTTTCAACTGGCAATTTGTTGCAGACTGACCATTGAGGAGCACACAAGGATTGAACACAGTTACCAGCTTCCAGGAGTATGAACAATTTTTCTAAGATTTATTTGAATGCAGTATTGCACACCAACCTTGGTTTGAATGGAGAAATAAACATTTTAGAAGGATGTTTTTGGCAGAATAATTTTGTATTGAAAGTAGGTAAAGAAGAAAGGCAAGTAAAAAGCAAATAAATCTCCCCAGATAAACCCACCCATAACTGCAGGAAAGATTATTCAGCCATGTCCATTCTCTTTCCTTAAGATTACACCATATTTTCTTTGGAAAATTGAACATTATACCTCTATTTTATATTGTTTTGAACCCATATTAAAGCAGTACCATTTTTTAACTCACTTGAAACTTTATCCTGAGCCTTGATTCTGAGTCAATTAAAAAGTGTGCCACACTTCTCTTGTGACTGGAAAAACAAATTGTATTTCCCATAATGTGCTGCACCTGTCCTCTACATAAAATGTGATGAATCACATCTCCAGATCTAATGTGTAAAATGCATTTTGATCCCCAAATCTGAGGTGACAACAAACCTGAAAGCATTTGAACCTCAAATCTCATGTTGCCTTTTCTGTGACACCACGGTACTGCGCGATGTCAACACCCTTCCGAAATAAATTGTTACTTTGGTCCAACAAATCAAGAAGCTTCTCTCCTATTTTTTTTTTTTTTACTGCTTAATAACTAATTTCACTCTATAAACAAGGCCAAAACACATCCTGGTTTCCATCAAAAAGGTATTCAGAATTTTGTAATGTATTGAAATATAAAAACTTCCTGTAGAGAGAATATTGTTCTTTTAACTCACTTCTAAATCCCATTTTTTTTGCAAAATGTATGAAAATAGTACAGAAGGTATGCCAAGTACAAGTAAGGAAAAATTAATAACTGTGCTGCCTGTACATAAATTAGTGTTTTCCTCTGACTTTTCCATGGATTTTACAATGACTTTTTTCATGGATTTTATGATTACCCTTTGGACATATATCAGCTCACCCAAGCTACTTTTTGCATTGATATTTACAGTGATTTTCTTTCTGTATTTCCTTCACACTATACTAACATTTTACCATCACATGCATGGCTAAAAGAGGAGCTTAAGATCTCATTACACTTTCCATTTCTCATTGTCCTTTAACGAAGTATCCCCCTCTGGCCACACAAAGTGAATCACACAAAGTGAATCCAGTAATTTTCTGAGCTGATTGCTCACTGTCTTATACCTTCAGGGACATTTACAGGAAAGTAACATGAGACTAAACTTACTGGAGCTGCAGGGCAGTTTTACATCTTTTTGTGTTTTCTAGCTCGCTGCCTGAATTTCAGACTGCTGGGAAAAAAACCCAGAAACTAAAAATATTATTATTTTCCCATTATGCATTTTTATCTCAGCTGTATATTCACTGCAAGTCCTAATGTTGATTGTAACATCTTTCTTCATTCCCTTACAGTGGGAAGTTTAATCATCTGCTGAATGAGACATTTCTGTTTCTTACAAGTTCTGCTTTTTCTCAAAAGCACAAAGTTCTTCTATTCAAAGATATTTTTCTATGTTTCCAATAAGGAGTTAAATTCACGTCTCCTTTTACTTCTATAATTTCCTTCAGACAGACAAAATGTGTCAAAAACCCGTCAACTTCCTACGGAAAATTTATCCTTAACATCATAAAGTTTAGGATTAACTTCTGGAAAGAGTCTTCTGGAAGGTGAAAGCAGAGTCTTTGCTCAGCTGCTGAATTTTCAGTAAGACTTTTCCTGCAGCCAGGCAGGATCTGTCATTCAGTGGACTGTGTTTGTAAAGAAGTCCCTGGGAAGGAAAAGCAGGAGATCACATTCCTCAGCCCGATGGATATTCGGACATCAGGCAGGGAGTGCATCCAGCCTTTGATTGTGCATTGTGAACTGCACACCCAGGGTTCAATACCACCTGATATGAGTATTTTTAGAGGATATCATTAAAATAGCTCAGTTAATTTACCAAAAGTATCAGTTGCTGTAAAAGGAGAAAAAAGTATTATAGAGACACAACTTGGCAGGGCTTGACCCATCTGGAGTGTGCCCGGTCACAGAGAGATCTGGGATTTCCATTTGTGAGGACATTTTAAATTGAAACAACCTTTGAACATATCCTGAGAAGGTGAAATTGCACTAGAACTACCTCTGGCAACACCAAACTGCCTCCAGATGCAGCTTTAAGCACTTTTGCTTCAGACTCAAAGTAAAATCTCCTGAGGTATGGAGATTACAGCAGTAAGTGACCACAGCTGATGATCATCAGTAGGGGCAAAACCTGGGATTTTGAACATGAAATGCAGAAAGTTCAAACAAAGAACTGCAGAAAGAACAAAAAAAGTTCTCTGCATGACAAATGCTAAAATTCATTGCAATTATTTAGAAAGCTGGTTGGAAATAAAGAAACATTTGGTGCTGCCTCATGAAATGTTCTCTGTAAATTAAACCTGAAGGTGTCCCTCAACCTGCAGTTTTTCAAAGTTAGGTTCTCTTTACAAACATGTTTTAAAATCAGCTTTATTATTTAGGATTTTTGTTCTGACTTTTTGAACTCATGGGAGATTCATAGATGGAAACACACATGGGGAAGGAAGTATTTATCAGGGCTTAATAAAGCTGGATTTTTTTGTTGTTGTTGTTGCATTCTTATACTTTCAGAAGGAAGTTTTCTTCTTTTTTTTCCCCCCAGAAATGATGCAATGACATTTTATGTTAAAATTTAATTTAAACAAATGAATCTGACACAAAGGATTTCATTTTCCCCCCTAATAGCCAATTTAATGATTTTTTTTTGAGTTTCAGTTCACATGTGAAGGGCAGGGAGGAAACCAATCCCAAACCTCTGACTTTTGACTGGGAGAGAAACATGAGCATGGTTGCAAGACAGAGAATAAATTTAATAAATTAATAAAACTATAATCTGGACCCAGATACTCCAAGAACTGAGATAAAACCCTTCTGGAACTTCTGGAAATAGCAGAAAGGTAAACTTCAGTTGTCATACTCTGTATATAGAGTTGTCCAAGGGAGGAGTGGACATTCCTGTTGCCAATACAGAAGCAGAGAAAATCTTCAAATATTATTTGCTTAACAAGATCTGTCCCTCTGGGGAGAATAAAAGAATGCAGCCATTATTTGCCTCTCCTTCTTGTACCTCTCATGCTCAGTGGACTGAATTCTGTTATTGGTTATATTTAAGTGGGAAATATATCTTTTTTTAAGAGGATACACAAGCCATGATTTCAAGTTGCTCACTCAGAACTAAGTGAATGTATCCATGCACTTCTTTTTCCCCCTACATTCCCTTCCAGATTTTTTTTCTTTAAAACTCTGCTCACATCTCTATTTTTCTGGTACAGTAACCATTTCAGAGCATTTCCTGGAGACCCTGATGTGTCTCTTGGCTTAGATCAGATTAACTTTCAGAAGGGTGAGTCAGGAACATAACAAGGAAGCTGAAATGAGGTTTGTTCAGTGATATTTATTCACTAACATGGGGAGACAGAGTCACAACAGGGAGGGAAGAGGCTGCCCAGCCTTTTCATCCTTGCAGACTTTAGCAAATCCAGGGAAGGTCAAATCGAGTTTGTGAGCTTTGGTTTCATCCTTTGTGGATGTTTGTCCTCATCACAAAATCCAAATGGAATTTAATTCAATTGAGTGGAAAAGCAGGAATAACAGACACCAAAAGCCTCAGTTAAAATGTGTTGGCAGCAGTATCTGGGAACCTTGTAACACATCTGCACTGGCCCTTAGCAAGATTTTATTGTCAGGCTTTCAGTCTATTCCAGCCTAAAGCCTCATCAAATCAACAACTGAAACAAGTTTCAAAGCTGGAGAAAAGAAAAAAATATATAATTCACTGCACTAGGGAAAGGAAAAAAAAAGAAAAACTACAACAAGCAAAATCTATTCTTAAAGTTATGTGCTTAGAAGACAAACAGAGAAGAGGAAGAGGAAAGAGCACTAAAGAAATGCTGAATATACTCTCTCAAGAAAAGTACCCAGACCAGACTGGCTTGTGGGAATTTTTATTAGTTCTGAAATTAGAAACAGGGCACTGAGGTTGGGGAGAGGGGAGTGTCTCAAACCAGCTGCAACTCATTTTAATTAAGGGCTAATTAGCAAGTAGAGCCTGCTGGAAGTGGGAGATGTCGATGTCCCTATATGATACAGAGCAGCTCACTAAAGCATTTTTTGAGCACTTAGGGATACTAGCAGAGGGGAGAAGAAAAGAGATAAAATGTAGAAGTGCTTGAATATTTGTGTAGATATTTTCTTTCCAAAAGCCTGCGTTTCCTTAGAAATTCTCATTCTGGTAGTAGAAAAAGGTTAAGGGTGAATATCTAAAGAAGTTATGAATAGAAATCTAACTACCTAAATCTCTGCTTGAAGTTTATGAGATTTACTTTTTCCCTCTGTTTTTTTCCCCTGGTTCTGATGGTAGTTGTACAAGAAGTTGTAATTTGTTATGGTATGGAAATACTTTTTTAGTTCAGTAACTGAGCATGGTAGTAATATTCTCCTAATCCTGAGATATGTCTGTGTTGCCTAGGTATTTATGATCTGGACCTCCTGACCAAATATAAAGTAGATCTATGTTTGCAAAATCTGCTTTAATCTTCATTTATCTAAATCTAATCTCTTTCACATGTGAGATCTTAATGGATACCTATGTGATATTTCCTGCTGCACTAAATTCAGTTTATCAGGGCTATGAAAAAAGATAAGAAAAATTAACTAGGACAGTTTCAGCAGCTTATTTAGTCTTTTGAATTTTGCCAGAAAATAATTAGTTATATTTGTGAGTAATAACAGCAGAGGTATTCGCTGTCTAGAAATGGCAGTGTGGTCTCATATTGTGAGTTCTGTGCGTCTTTAGGAAGAGCAATTTACTAAGGTCCAGCTGTTCTTCATCATTCCATAAATTTTTATGAGGGTGGTGCAGGTCAGAAAAGGCTGCATTATTGAACAGCAGTGAATCCCTGGAAGTGTTCAGGGCCAGGTTGGAGGATGCTCTGAGCAACCTGGTCTGGTGGAAGGTGTCCCTGCCCATGGCAGAGGGGTGGAAGGAAATGATCTTTAAGGTCCCGTCCAACCCAAACCATTCTCTGATTCTATGAATAAGAATTTTTAACCTTGATGTTTATCCAGTCTAACTGCAGACCAGCTGGGTGAAGGGCAACAACTCTGAGAGATTTCTTTTAATGGGAAAGATATAAAACTTAAATCTCTCAGGGCTATGAATGGGTTTGCCAGTATTTAATAAGGTTTGGAACCAACAGATGGAGATAAGGAGGGTTCTAATGACTGAAAAATGGCAGTTGTTGTGCTCACCTTGTTAATGAGTGTGGTGTCAGAAAAGAACACGAAAAGTATATAAATCTTTTAAATTTCAATCCCTTGGAAAAACATATAATAGGTGTTCTTGAAAGTCAAAATCAGGTGCATGAGCAAAAGGAAGATGACTTCCAATGGGAAGTGTGGATTTAAGTGTAAGTTGTGGGTAAGTTTTTGGGGTTGTTTTTTGGATGTGACTTACTTTGACTTCATTAAAGTTTTGGTGTGTTCTTCCACAGCATCTTTTTTGTCTATAATCTAAAGAAAAAACAGACCCCAAAAAACAACAGAACAGGAACAACAACAAAAGAAAAACGCACCAAACAAAAATCCACAACCAAGTTATGAAGAAAATTTCATCTGCAGTTTGGGTAACAAAATATTGTAGCTGAATGTGGGAATAGTGAAAATATGATGAGAACAAGAGTTCATATTAAATACTATGATTTTGTGAATTCTACCATCAAAGAACCAAGCAGAGGCATATAGTAATAATCCATAGTAATATCCAAATAAGAAATAAAACTGCAGAATGAAGTGGCAACTACCATTTGGAATAACAAGATTCTTAATGTGGTGCCTACAAGTGAAATAAATCTGAAATCCAAATCTAAAGCAAGAGAAGTGATCTGATAATTCAGATATGGTAGTTGTAGACAGGTCCTGGCAGGACCTCAGAACTTGGAAAATTACTTTGTCATTGTTGTTTGTTTGCCTGGAAGGAAAAGGAGTTCTTCTTTTCTAAAGCTGTGAAACTGTCTGTTTAGAAGAGTTGCCTTCTCATTAACATGAAATTTCTTCAGTGCTGAAATGAAGGGTTGGCTTCTGGCTATGTTAATCTTAATTATAATTATTTTTGACATAACGCCTTTGTATCTGATGATTCTTGTCTTATCAAGTTGGATAGCAGATGCATAATCAAAAGGAAAAGTGCATCTAATGCTTGATTCATGGTAATTGGTTTGATTATTTTATGATCTGAGTAAAACAACCTGTATAATAGAATGTATTATTTTTTTTCCTCCTGGTTTACTGTATTAATTAGGAAACATCAAATAACTACAAAAACCTAATTTACTTGAAGCTTGTAACTTCAAATAAATAACTTATTTGAATTTTTAGTTTGGGCAACCAAAATAAGAAATTTAGAATTGCGTATGACATTGTTGAATATGTGGAATGTCATAATTTTCTCTGTAAAATGATATTTGGAGATACCTCTCCTGGTTGTATTAGAGTGAAGCAAGTTCATAGTAATGTTATGTATGCTCTGGAAGCATATTTGCCAACATCAATAAGTTAGTTAAGATATAGTGATTAAATCTGACTTTTTTTTCCTAGACTAGCTCTACAGTCAATGTCATAACCTCCTCTAAAGCTTTACATAAATAAAGTTTACATCACTCTTAGTAACATCTGCCTATTGTGGATTACCAGCTGATGGGCAGTGTGGTTAGGATATCCAGATCACTTCCAAAACCGTGTCTGGGGGCTAAAGTTGAGTTCAAGCATCCTGAAAGATGACGTTAATACTTCCAGAAAAACAAGAATTTTTTTTATTCTTCAGTTACTAGCAATTATTTTGTTTGCTTTAGCCTGATTTTGGCATAATCAGAAGTACAAAAAAGAGAAAACCCAGTTTTCCTGCCAGCTTGGTTGCCAATGTTTTAAGTGGAAGCTGGAACTCAAACTCTGCATCTCCTTGCTGTTCTAGCACATGGCTACAGCAAGAGGTAGGTAAACTATACCTGCTTTTTAGCTGCTTTTTGCTTTATCAAGTAGCAGACAATGGATATTTCAGTATTTTCATGTTCTCTTTTACTTCCTTAAGCTTCCTTGTGAAGAAATTGCTTCATGTTTTAGGAGAAGTTTGTATAAG
The DNA here is from genome assembly GCA_013399945.1 of Ploceus nigricollis. Classification (NCBI taxonomy): domain Eukaryota; kingdom Metazoa; phylum Chordata; class Aves; order Passeriformes; family Ploceidae; genus Ploceus; species Ploceus nigricollis. The sequence goes on along the minus strand of VXBC01004083.1, from coordinate 290,771 downwards.
TGTGCTGCTCCTGAGGAACAGCACTTGGAAATTCAGGACACAATTTATTTCTCATTATCTTGAGGTCAGTGAGCAGCCAAGTTGATGGTCCAAAAGCTGGCAATATAAGGTATGTAGAGATGGATATGAGTTGGATGTTGCTCCGTTGTTAGAATTAGAAGTCTTTGAGCTGTGATGAGACCTTCAGCACTGCTCTTTTGGTCATTGTACCCACAGAAGAAGCCTGGGAGTATCTTTATGACAGAAATACTGAATCACCAGCTCGTTCTCAAGCTTAAAAGGGAGATTGAGTTCTAAGTGCATAGAAGTGCAGCTTAGAGTTACTGCCACGCACTATTGCTGGTTCAAAAGAGAAGGAAACTCTATTCTGACAGTTCTGAGGAAAAAAGAGAGTTTGGGCGTGTAGACAGAAGCTCTGTTAGGGCACTTTGATTCAAGGTCAAACAATCATTCTGCTCTGATTTATTTGGAATTTTATGTTGCTTTGCAAAGTGCTTGTTATTAAGTATAAATCCACAACAATTCAGCAGCCAGACCTGCTTTTTGAAAGGCATTCTTCAGGGGCAATGGGAACCTTGTGGGAACAGCCACTCAATAATACAGTATTATACTCATGAAAGTCTCACAAACCTCTTCTGAAGAGATGTTCAGATCTTTGCAGCTATGCAGATCAGGAGAGTTAAACATTGCCTTGTGTAAAAAAGAAACAACTTTTCTCTGTGAAGTCTGGCTATGGACAGGAGACATTTTCTAGTTATTTTAAGGATACAACTTTTCAATATTTGGAATATCACACTGCCAAAAAGGTTGGCAAAGGCACTTTGACTTCAAGCAGATTTTATGGTGCTCATTGGCTTGATTTAACTTTATCCAGTTCTAGCTTTTAAGCTCTTTTTTCCCCATCATCCCCAGTATGATTCAATGCCGTATTTCATACACTTGGTGAGACCTTTAGAGGTAAAATACAAAGGATTAAGTTCAGGGCAGGATTGAAGTTTAGGTAACCCTATCTTCTGTAGGACTAAATCCAGGGAAGGAAGAAAAGTAGTGCATTTCTTCTGATTTATGGGGCTCACAGTGCATGAAAATGTTCCACAAAATATATTGCAGTATTTATTTACTCCTACTTTTATGCCATAGGATTTCAGTTCTGCACAGCTTAGGAAATTGCATCTTAATTTGTATCTGCAAGCAATTATGTTAACATCTCACATAAACAATTTTATTACAAAGTATTAAAAATAGTGTTTGGAAAAACATTGGATATCTTCCATGTGTTTGTCAACTTACACTAGTTGCAAATAATAATGGAAAAAAACAGTTTCAGTGTTAATTCTATATTTAGCAGTGGTAATATTTTTTGATATCAAGGGTGGATATATTCTGTCTTTATCTGGACAGAGAAGTCAGAATCCACCTCAAAAATATCTCAACCAGAAATAATTTTAATTCCTTTTTATGCTAATCATTCACTTCATAATAAGAAGACATTTTTGTGTTCAGTAAGTCACACTGAGTAGTGCCATGTCCTGTTATTGACCCATTGAGGATTTCTAACTCTTGTTAATATCTTAAATGGAATGATTTCCTCCCATTTGGAATAATTAAAGTGCAACAATTACTCTAAAGTATGGTCCCTGTTCTCAGCAATGAGGCTTCAAACCAACTTCTAGATTTATTTAGTTCTGAGGGAAAATTATGATGGGAATTGCATCGAGCATGTAAAGCCTTTCAGCAGCTTGGGAAAATGTTGAGTACAGATGTAGTCCTTAATTCAGTGTTTGTGGTGTTGAAGGCAGGAGTGGAGCTTGCAGGACCTCAGATGAATCAGACTAGAGCTGACTTCTCCAGATCTAAACAGCTGCTTTTAACCTCTGCACAGATTTTTTGAGCTTCTTTGGCATCAAAGTTGCTGTGGTTGTTTCTGACTGCATTTTACCCACCATATATTTGTGAGCTGTTTTGTACTTCAGAAGTTGTAGCAATGAGGCCTAAAGCAATGAGATATGTCGCTGTGCCTGTGAATACATAGGGGAATACCTGGGTAAAATTAAACTTAATTGATGGCACAGCTAAGCTTAACGAATTGCCAATTAAGGATGGAATTAATTAGAATGTACTCCCGGTGTGATGTTGCCCATTCAGAGCAGAAATGTACCATTGCTTATTTCTCACAGCAAAGCTCACTAAACTCAGTAGCATAAACAGGATCCTGTTTTCTAGAGCAACTTCAGAACATCTGATGAAATCAGGTAAAGTGCAGACACACTTTTGATTTATAAAAACTGGATCCAAGTTTATCAGATTTTGAGGAATGAAACTGGAAGTATTCCAAGCTGGTGCATGACTATCTAAGAAAAATTTGATTGCAGCTAAATTTTAGATTAAAGTTTAGGGGAGCTTGGGGATTTTTACAAGATGTATGCAAAACAGCCTTGCCTCTAGGTTTAATCAGTTTAGAAATCTTTGTCTTTTCAAAGAAAGGCCAGGCAGAGGGTTTTAATCACAGAATATTAATGCATGCTACTGGGGATTTTAATATGAGTTCATTCTTCTTTCCTGTTGTCTGCAGTGATGTCAGTTGCTCGTGTTTTCAACCAGTAAAACACAAGCTAAAATTATAGGTTGCTAAATATAGATAACTTGCCACATCATTTAGCTTGAGAACTTGTTTGTAATGAAGACCCCAAAGCAAAATCCAAAATGTTAATTGGGGCAGAAATAAAACCTTCCAATAAGTTTTTCTCATTGCTTCTTAATTATAAATTAATAATGAGTAGAAAATATGATTATAAAGCCCAACAATAAATGATATATGACTATTGTTATGTCTGAGGAGAGGTTTTTTTTCTCTCTGGATTCTGTTTAAGAGGCAAGGGTGACAATTTCAAGGTAAAACATTCTGCAGCACAGGGATCTTTGTTAAGCAAAGTTAAATAAAATTGAACTCCCCCTTTATAAACAGATTAAATCACTTTTAGCAGTCATAAGGAAAATGAATAATGCATGTTTTGTAACCCTAGGTTGAATTTAACTGCCTTGAAATCAAGGTTATTTGTGAAGGGAGTTCTTTAAATCTCTAGGAATTGCAATTTTAAGTAGGAACTATTTTGTTTATTTATGCACTAATATAAGTACAAAAAGGTGTGGATTTACTATCCATTAACTGAAAATAAAAGATGTGGGATAAATCAACTGAATATGTTTTATTTGTCCTGAGGATGCCCATGCATGTGTGTATGCAAACAGGGAATTGCAGAGTTTTTGGAGGAAATATTGCAAAAAATATTCATTTGCACGTATTTAAGTTAAAATTCATATGACTTAGAAGTTAAGAATTTTTTTTTCCTTTTTTACTAGAAAGGGTTATTTTCTCCCATCAATATCCATGTTCCATGAACTAATGATCAGGCAATTCACACTGGTAGAGGGCTGGACTTTCCCCTCCAGATGAGAAATTTAGCACTTAGATTATACAATCATGATTTTTGCCTAAATAACCCAAACCCACTTTTACTTCTGTAAATGGTAGAGGTAAAACTACTGGTGATAGCAGCAGTAGATTATTGTAGGATCCCTAAAGGAATGTGCTCATCACTGGGAATAATGGTGAAATACCAAGCCATTCTGCATTCAATTATTTTGAGACATTGATAAAAAAATTATTCAGCATAACCAAACTAAGACTTATTTAAGAGTAAAACAATCTTACTCTGCTGGTGACCAGTTGGCATAATGGCTGAGACTGGCACAGGTGGCAGATTAGCTTCCCCTGACCCTTTTTTGTCTGAGGTGCATTAGCCAGAACGCTTCTTACTTAGTTGTTTCTGTTCCTAGAAACATTTTCACTTACATTGCAGCTTCACTCAGGTCCAATAGAGTCTTTAGTAGACTGGAGTACTAGACTCTTCACTATTAATCCTGCAGTAGACACTTCTACTGCAGCTTATTTTTATTTCAGAAATATTCTCACAATGTCCATTTTAAACTTTCCTTCGCACATGGATTTTAATGAGTGAGAGGAGCTGCATCACAATTGTGCTTCTCTGTGCACGTTCTCACCTGAATAATGGAAATCCCACAGGTTTATTAGCAGCTGCCAAACCTGGGAGTGTGTCATCTTGGCTCCTTCATTTGTACTTCTACAGCTGACAGTATTGGTTAAAAAATTATTTAAACCCCATGCTCTGACAATTCTCCTACAGATAAACTCCTATAACCAGTTATGTTTTAAGATCAGGGTAGAAACTGCTTGGCTGGTGTGGTTTTTAGGGTACTATGATGAGGCAAGTTAGCCCAAAGGAATATCTTTTTTTTTTTCTTGAAAGGCAGTACTCTACTTATAATTTCTGTACAAATAAAAATACTTTGTCTTGGAAAGACTTTCAACCCTTCAGGGTCAGAGAATGGTGGTTAATGTAGTGACACGAACATCCTTGGTTATTACAGCAAAGATACTAACACAGGATGCTATAGTAAGGCTATTTGTAGCAAATAGCTTTGCAATAAAAGCACAGCCTTTTGCAATAAAAGCAAAGAGTGGAGAGCAGGTGGAATTGTTCATTGTATTCAAAGTGTCAAATTGCTTTTTCTACCCATTTCTATAATAAAAGAACAAAAAAATTATTAATGTAGTTGCTAACTAAAAATTCTAAACAGCCTTTGGAGGCTGTACTTAAAAAGCTAAATGGACTTTTCCATTCTGCCTATCTGGCATTTACACAGTGTTAAACCTAAATGCATAATTTTCACATTAGCTGATGTTGTAGATCATGACATAGTTAGAAGTGTAAATGCATCCCATGCATATAAACATGAACTCTGTTGTCAGCCAATTCCATAAGTATCTGCTTTGAATGCTAATGGAGTTGTCATTTCAACTGTAATGCAAGAATCTACCTGTCTGCTAATAAGACTGATCCATGCACAATGTATGAACATGAAAAGATCAAGGTTTTGTCCAGGGGCACACTAGGTTGAAGGTTGTTATTTTGGGTTTTTGTCAGGAAACACAAAACTGGTTGTATGACTTTTTTTTTTGTATTTTTATGCAGAAACTTGAATTTTGAATGGGACTCTGCTCACTCCTATTAAATAAAGACTCATTAAAAGAGCAAGAGAAGAAATGGTAAGAAAATTGAGAGAGAAGAGGGAGTAGAGACATTAAAAATTATTCCAAGGACTCTGAAGTTTTTGGCCTTCATAGTAACACTACAGATAAGTTAGATGCTGGTAGTTTCTGTCATTAATGTAATGCTGAAAAATGTTGTAGGCAGCAACTAGGGCCTAAGTTCTCTTCTTACAATACAAGGTATTGAGAAGAATAAAATACCTCCTTCTCATCAGAAGTCTTTGAGGTGTTTTAAGTCAGGCACATGCAAACAGAGTAATTTTTAAAGAGCAGGTCTATAACTTCCAACACCCAATTTATGGAAACCTGAAGAGCTAGCTTTGAGTTGATAGCTGGACCGTTAATAAATTTAAAGATGTTCTTCAAGCCAAAGGGTACCTCATGATGATTTATCATTCTGTGCAGTTTGGCTCATGGAAATTCAACTAATGCTTCTTTATTAGGTCCAATAATTTTATCACTTACTGGTTCATGAGCTGAGTATGTGACATTGGGAAAACCTCAGATGTACAGTCACAGCAAATTGTTAAATCATTTGTTAGCACTTTCTGTAGTAGGACACCCATTTGAACAACCTCCTCCACAGAAAAATGGAGATATGAGAAATTCTTTTTTTGTCCAGTTTGAGGAAATTTTTCCTCTGATATTTCCATATAAGAAGATATATTAATCTTGATATCAGCACTGCTGTATTCTGTAATAACAGAATCATTGAGCTAAAGTTTTCAGGGTCCTGGTACCCTTTTTACAGCAGGATAAATCTAGTCTGTGCATAGTTGCCATAGGAGTAGAGGACTTTTTAAGATGTAAGGGATATTATGACTTGTGACCCAATTTTATTTACAAGATGACTACAGTTTTACCAGTTATGTATTTTGAATGCTGAAGAATTTATTTTAAAGATTAACCACTTAGAGGGCATTCAGCTCCATCACTAAGAAATGTCTCTACCAGCAGAATTTGTTATGTATGATAGAAGTGATTTAATTTTCACAAGAAAAAACTTATTACCATGAAGTGACTGTGCCTCCAACTTAGACACTATTTGAATTCCACCTGCCCTGAAAGAAACCAAATAATATGAACAGTTGTGGGGCCAGGAAATAGGAAGAAAAAATTATTTAATTATAAAAATTTTTCAAAAATTACTTATGTGTAATCTAACCCAATATTGACTTACTCTAGATAAAGCCACTTAGAGAACTGGGGAAAAGAACAAGCAAAAAGGACAATAGGCACTGATATTGCCCTGTACTTTTCACCTCACATAATTTTGACAGTCCTGAGGTAGGTCTAAAAATTTCTAGATTTCTATAAAGGAGAAATACAAGATCTTGGGCTCTTTTCACTGAGAAATGAGATTTACTTGATCTCAGTTAACTGTAACTTTGTTTAATGCCAGCAAATTCAAATTGAATTTCGAAGTGTATTCTATCTCTTTTGAAAATAGTGACACACTGGGGTAAGTAGGGATGGTGTTTCATTCTGTGCTTTCAGTTTTCAGCATCATACCTCTTCAATCTTATATTAGGAGTTCCTTTACAACTCTTTTTGAGCAAGGCTTGGTGGCAGGGCCAAGAGTATTCCCTCAATCTGCTGTTCTGGTTTCTGAGTGGTACCAGCACTGTGTGACAACAAACCTGTTAAATGTTATGGTAACACCTGGTGCATCCCCTTGGTGGAGGTCTCTGGTACCTTACAAACACCTGTCTGGTTTAAAAGTAAGAATCAGGAAGTTAATGTTGGTTCTGCCATCTTCTGGGATTAGGAATTGCAGATCATTAATATAGAAAAGAAACTCCTGACCCATTTACATCAAGGCTATCACCAAGATTTTGAAATAATCTCTTCCCTGGATTAAGAGACTGTATTTCCAAATCCTGAACAGCCTTTACTGTACAAAGTTTCTGCTCATGTTGTTTCAATCAGAATCTGCACAACGACAAAATGGGAAAAGGAGTGTGCACTTTACCAATGAGCGTGCTTGAGTAATATTTCATACTTCAAATGAGTTTGCAAAGCATTCAGAAAAATATATTCCTGACATGAAAATATGAGGGTTTTCCCTTCTATTTTCCAGGCAGGATCTGGTACTTTTCCACACAATTACACTAAGGGAATGGCTGTAGTGCATCAGAGGAAATGTGCATCTGACCTTGTGTTCTGTCACACAACATGACCAATATGTGGTAAATGGAATAAAATATAGGAGTGGGAGAAATCAGCTGTGATCCTTCTCTGGAGTGTTTTCTCCCCGTTTGATGAAATTTCTGTTTAGAGTCCCTCTACCCTGCAGAAGTGCCTTTACATTATAGCCCACAGTGAATTATTTATTTTATTACTGTCTTCAAATTCATCAATTGCCTTTTCAATACTTCTAAAAGTTTCATGCACAGCTGCCTGTGGCAAGGAGTACTCTTAACTCTCCACTTTGAAAATGCATGCTTATTTTGGATCTGCCTGCTTTATATTTCATTCCATTGAAAGAGACAATGAACGACTTGTTATCTTTTTATCTTTTATGTGCCACTGATGGCATCTGTCATGTACTTTTTCACTCATCTTTTTTTCTTTTTTTTTTCCAGGCTGAAAAGAGCTGGTCTATTATACACTCATCATGCTGATACCATCCTGTACCTTTGATCAGCCTTGTATTTCTACAAGGACTTGAGAGGTACTGAAAAGCTAAATGACATTGCAGGGCAATTCCAAAGCTGAGTTTACAGGTCTCTCTAGAAGGTCTTGTCCTACAATAGGTTGCTTTTGAAGCCACACATTGTGCCTCAAACTACCTCTGCATCAGCTGGAAGTGGCCCTAGCAGATTTTCTTTGAGATGATTATTAGTATTACATTCTCCTTCCAAAACGCATGAATCCAATAAAGCACAGGAAGAGAGAAGAAGTATAAAGGAAAGTGGACTTATATCCATGCTCATGTTGCTGAAGGATATTAACATATTAAAGGCAAAAATTGTTTCAAGATCTGACACTGTTAGAAGAATAAGGTGGCTGAATCTGTATAGCTAAGGCTCAGTAATTCTAACATTTAAAGGAGTGGTAGGAGATTTTACCATTTGAACAGACTAAAAGACACTTCAGAGAAGAAAATGCTTTGAAATTGTTCATTTGCTTTCTTTGAATACCACTTGTCTCACCAAGAAGGAGGTGCTTTCTTCCTCCTTGTTTTGTATTTCATGTGTTGATTCTCTCAAGCTGGTGGTGTTTTTAAGGATTGTCTCTTTAAACTTTGCCTTGCAGATTGTAATCCTTTAGAGCAAGGGAAATGAGCTCTTCTGTGCAAGAAAGACATTTGAAAACAGGTACAGAATTTACTTTTCTTGCCTGAAGTGATGTTTTGGAAGCAGTGCTTGTGGTGTTGCCTGGTTCTGAGAACAACTTTATAGCCCTGTACATCCAAGCCTGTCTCCATATGCAGCTCAAACTGCTTGAGTTCCATCTGTCCACAAATCCTGTGTGCTTGTGTCAGGACGATTTTTGTAGCCTATCAAGAAAGAACTCTGTCTGCAAAAGATGGGTTATGTTGAGACAATATGCATATAGTTCTGAGGACACTCTCAAATGCATTCCACTTGTAAACTTTTAATATTTTCCCCTCTCCTGGCAAATGCCATGAGATCTGCACTAGAAGAGACCACAAGGGCCATTGCAGAAAAGCAGTGAAGGAAGGTTAGTTTGCTGTTAAACTGCCTCTCTCACATCCAGAAATACCATGGAGGTAAATGTAGGTCTTCCATCCATGCAGGGACAGTTTTCATAGATACTGAAGGTCAGCTGCCCATAGATCTCAGGACTTACTGAAACACAAGATAACCAAGTTCCCCTTCTTGGCAGGAGTTACAGTGCTGGGCCATTGCTGATTTGCTGAAAAGTCAACGGTGCCCTTGGAATTGTCATCTCATTTCGGCTGACACTTCGGGGAAGGAGAGGGAAGACTTCAGGGAAAGGAGCCAGCTGACACAAGGACTCAAGATTCAGTACTGTTGTATTTCAGTAACCTTAGTTTAATCCTGCAGAAATAATCATTTGGAGAAGATCTCAGAAGTGTAACAATCCCAGGTATGATGTTTCACAACTCATTTTCCTGTTGGATTACACAGTTTCTCACTAGTCTCAAAATAAAGAATTGTGATAAAATCCTGCAGAGATGATTTTCTACTGGGAGACAATGTCCTGCTGTTTGAATAGTTTAAGTGGAGAATATTGGCTCTGGTAGCAAAGGTGCCTTTGGAAAAGGGATCTTACAAGATGAAGATTTGGATGTACGTCATAAGGGGTCAGTTAAAATGGGCAAAGCTTGTGTGAATTAGTGTCACATCTGTGGCTTGGTATGAAGATCTTCTGATATGGGCTGTGAGGTTTCATCTTAAATTGTAAAGTCAAATATTCCCCCAATTTTATAGAATTAGAGCATCCTGGGATACAAAGCATGCTGGCAAATGAGGAGGTTTTCAGATCCTACTGGCTTTCAGATACTTGTCAAGAACCATGCAATTTGAATGGAAAAGGTTTTAAAATTATAATTCTGGAGCTGTCTTGGTGACATGCACAAAGAAAATCCTGAGGGAAGATTTAAGCAGCAGTGTACAGGTGACAAGACTTACACTGTGTGCCTCAAAATTACAGTTGTAAAATATTTGTCATTCAGATGCTTTTTATCACACTTATTAAATATTTCCCATGTCTGTCTTACACTGTGCCTACTGAATTCTCTCTAAGAACCTTAGCAGAACTCTGGGATCATGGAGATAGTTTTCTTGCTGGAGACAAATCAATACTGCAAGATCTTGATTAAAATACTTGGTAAAGAGGCTTTTATTCTTGGTTTACACTGCAACACACCTCAGATACAGGAAGTAATTAATTACAGGCAGGTAAACTCCTCTCCAATACTTTATCAGTGCTGATTTCCAGGAAAGAATCCTCCTGAGAAGTGAAGTAAATGAGATTAAAAGAACAGAGCAAATTTTGTATCTGATTGCAAAAACATCTCCTAAACTGAAAAAAAAAATCAGTGTAGGAGTTGGATGGTAAGTAAATGTATTAAGCTGGATGGGGTGTGTCTGTGTGTGTATAAACAGATTTGTCTCCATGAGAGGACAGCACACAGAATCTGTGCATTAGTACTTAACTCTGTGCTTCTTATTCACATTTTCTCTGAACATATTTAAAAGCCTGGGCTTTACAGGCTTGTTTGATATCAAAACTTACTTAATCAGAAAGGCTGTGGGTGTTTGACCATGTTTATTCCAGCAGTGTTCTCCCTACCTGCACCTCCTACCATAAAGGAACAGAGAAATAATTAATTTTTGTGGCAGGTTGTCCAAGTCAGTGTTGCCATAGGAACTTTAACTTTCAGAATTCTTTTTCTTCTCCATCTCAGATTATTCACTTTCACTTTTGGCAATTATGTTAGTTCTGGGTTTAACAATAGGCTTTTTTTTGTGAGCCAATAAGGCTCACAAGGGCGTATAGCTTAAATGTGGAATTTATCTGTTTCTGACACCCTGAACTTCTAAAACTGCAGTATTGAGCATGGCAGGGTGTGAATGAGCCAGCATCATATACTGAAATATTGTTAAACTCAGTTTTTGCAGATATTCCCTTCAACATGTCCATGAAGTGGTAAAAGGCAGACATTTATAAGATTTATGATAAAAACTCTACTTCTTCGACTTGTTATCTGCCTACACACATTTATCTGCCTTTCCCACAATGGATCTGATAGCACAGGCAATCACAGTGATGCATCTTAAAATCACCCAATGCATCTCAGACTTGAACTAATTAATTTATAGCAAAAATAATTTGTTCCTATGGGGATGGAGTGAATCCACCTTACCAAAAAATCTGCCATACTCCTGCACTAAAATTGAATGGGATTTTTGTATAGGAGAAGATATGACCTGGTAGCAACAACTGCAGTTCTAATAGTAATTGTGCATATTGATCACAGTCTGCTGCAATTGCTCAGATGAAAGGTTATTAGAAATAAATACACCTCCCCTCCAAAAAAAACCCCAACAAAATAATAAAAACCAACAAAGATAACAACCATGAAATATTTATATTTTAAAAGTAACTCACACTGTCTCCTAAACCAGATTCCAGATTAGTTGCAAGAGGACCTCCTGAGAGAAAAAAATTCTCACAGGCCCCATATAAAACTTTCCAGATGTTGATATTCTGCAGCCAAAATTGGCACATGGAAAATCAGCTTCATCTTGTAGGAATTTGATTTCTTGACCAGTTACCCTAAAAGAAATCCACCAATCAAAATGCAGTTTACATATTTCTAATGACTGCGTGTTGAAAGCTGATATTGTAGCTATTTTCCTCACTGTCACTCTTAAATGAATGGGAATTTTTACTTTTCCTTATAGAGGCCATTTCCTCCAGTGATTTTGAATGCACTGATAAGCCATATGCAGAGAACTTGGGCCAGTTTTGTTCTGTGTGATGTTCATTAAAATAAACACTACTGCCAGTGTGATTTTATAACCCTTGAGAAAACTGAGAGAAAGAAAGCTGAAGAATACATTAAAAAATTTCTGAGACCACAGGAAGAAATAGAGTGTAACACTCTGCATTCTCTCATTGGAGTATCTTACTTGGCCAAAGATACAAAACCAAAGCATCTTTAAGGTTGGAAAAGATCTTTTAAATCGAGTTCATCCATTAACCCAGCATTGCCATGTTCACTAAAAATCCATGTCCCTAAATGCCACATATGCTCATATTTTAGATGGTAAGTTGTTTGCTTTCCTTTAGGTACACAGTTATCTTTTGGAAAAAGAAATTTCATTTATATTGAAATTTTTGATTATAACGTGCTTTTTAAAGAAATTCAGCATTACTGTAAATTACTTCAAATCCACGTTGGCTTCATTAAAAAAAAAAAAACAAAAAACAAACCAACCTATTTAAACTCATTTCCTTTGGTTTAACCTATTTATATTTAAATGGTCCATTTAAATATATATGCTTGAACTTTGTATTAAAATGTTGGTATCAATTTTATGTAACAAAATAGATTAGAAGTCACAGGTAAGTGCTAGCATTGACTGGAGCTCTCTGTGAGACACTCTGAAGTTTCCTGGAGAATTAAAACTTTCCCACTTTGCCATCCCAGGGTTGTATGTGTTTCCCTCTTTATCCTGAGCACATGCATTTGGATGAAGGAAATAACTCACTCCCTTATCACAGCCTGAATTGGTTGGACTGAGCCTGAAAAAGCTCCTGCCATAATCCTCTCCTTGTTCAAAGTATTTTTAAGCACCACAAGTGTGGGGTTTTGGGGCCACGCCAACGCTGTCTGGCAGTGCCTGAAGAACTCCCACCTCCTTCCAGTGAGTTGGATTCATGGCAAAAAACCCTCAGCACAAGAAGCTCTTTCATGTGGTGACTCTGCAGCTAGCAAAGGGTTTATTTTTGTAATTTTTTTTTTTAATTCCTCCCCATAAAGCCCGTATCCACTTAACACTACATTATGGAAAAGGACAGACAAGTTCAAGTGTGTCCACTTGGCAAAATAACTGAACCCCTCTGCCTAAAATTAAGGTTTGTTCCACCAAATACTAAATAGATGTTCAAAATGGACCTGTTAACCAAGATACAGATTTCCACAGTCACAGTCAAGTGAAAAATCTGAAAGACATTAATCAAGAATTTTAGGATAATCCCATTTAATTGTCTGTCTGGGCAAGGTGTTCTACTCCAATTCAGTACAAAGTAAAAGTTGCATAGATGAATAGTGAAATCACTTTATAGCTCGGAACATTTGAGGAGGAAAGCTGTGTTAGCTTTTGATTAGGCTTCTGCAGGAGTGTTTAGGAATGGCTAAGTGAGAGAAAGATCCTCCCAGTACAGTGTATTTTATAGCTGATTACAGCTTGGGGTAGGTACAGATTGATGGGCATGCCTAGGGCTCTCCTGAGATCACAGCTGGCACAGATCCTTTGGGTTGTTCTATTGAGGTATGTATATGTATTTTTTCCATAAAAAACCCCAAAACGAGAACAGCAAAAACTAACCAAGTGAAAAAACCTCCAACCAACAAAAAAAAAAAAAAAAAGAAATTAAACAAAACCAAACCAAAACTGCAACAAATCAAACAAACAAGACCAAAAAATAAACCAAGAAATCTGATTTATAAGAGTCTGGTCCGTGTTGCAGTCTTTATAATTTAAACAATACATTTAATGTTTTTGTGTTTATGCTGCTGCAGGGAAAAAAAAATATAGATGTTCTGTGAAAGACAAATGTCTTCAGTTTTCTCTTCTCTTGGAAACACATCAGCATCCACTATCTCAGCCCCTTGTTTGCTAGTGCATTGGTCAGAATAGTTAATGAAACCCACTTTAAAGAAGAGGATAACAGCAAACCCAATATCTGATATCTCCTAAGTATCCTTTTGAAAGAATGATAGTTATCCCCTTCACAGTTTGAAGCCCTGAGATAAAAAGGACATAAATGCAACTATTTGCTGTTAGGTCTGTCTGCTTCAAATTATAGCAGAACTCTCAAAGACCAAATACCAAGTCCTATTTCATGTTTTAATCACCCTAAAATATAACGGGATTCATATCTGCAAACATTTGCACTGTATCACAAGGATATTTTTAACTACTTTGAATGCTGTTATTATGAAAAAAAAATTTAACAAAGGGAAAATGATAGCTGCTCTTAAATTAGATATTAATCTGGAAGGAACACTTAAGCTAAACAGTAAAGATAATTTTCCTGGGAATTTAAAATTAAAATTTCTAATGTGCCATTAAAGCAAAGAGTCAAGTACTCCAGTTTTCTTTTTTCTGGTTTTGTCTTTTACTTGCTGAGTTCTAGGTTTTAAAAGTTAACCATTATGAAAGTAGGAGGCCTGAGAAGTCCAACTGGATTATCCAGCATGAAGGCAAGAACCTCTTAGGGGAACAGGAATATGGCATGGAGAAGAGTAATAAACTCAGCTCTGCTGAACACAGCAATAACTCATAAAAGGAGGAAATAGGTAAATGGGGCAGACATTTAAAAAGAACAAATGTATGGCTTGACTTAACCTAAAAATCCAACCTTTTCAATGGGTCTGATGATTGTTTTTTCCTGGATGAACTGAACAGGGTCATGTAAGGGACTCCTGCCCTTGTTCACCCTCTCAGCTGCTGCATAGCACTGGCCAGAGAATTCCCTGTAGAGAATTAAAAATCTGTCTTTGAACTAGAGTTTCTCGAATTTAATTTAGTAAATCACTTATGTGGCAATGATGGACAACAGAGAAGTCATCCTGACTCTGCGGTAAGTTGTGCTCATTGTGGTTATTTTTCTTCTTCTTCTTTCACTCTTCTGTTTAAGAGTGCAAATAACTTCTGGATTGACCATGTCTGGTTTCCATCTCCAGCTCACAGCCAGGGAACAGTTCTGATCTCTCCCTGAAAATTTAACACAGAATTTAATCCCATTTTAAAAGGTATATTCATGCCTGAGAGTCTACCTAGAACCAGAGGCTGGACAGAGTTAAAGGAATAAAATAGGTATTTATTAAAAGGCCTTCAAAGGACACACTTTGGACAGTGCAAGAGCCTGGCCATGGCTACACCCAAGATAGACACTGAGACACACATTTTCACACTTTTATAACTTTTGGTCCATTTACATATTGGGGTTAATTGCCCAATTACAGCTTCAGGTTATGAAGTCCCATCCTCCCCATTTGCTCTCCTCAATTTGCTGTTGTTTGCATCTTTTGGGACTGAAGGTGCGATGGTGTCCTTGGTTCTTGGGCTGGAAAAGGATTGTTTTGTCTGACTACACTGTGAGGAGAGCTTGCTAACACTTTATATGAAGTTCAGAGTTATATACTAATGCAGTACAGAAAAATATGAAAGCTAAAACTTCAGGCATCAGAATGAAGAGCTTTGCCTCCCTCATGGTCCAATCATGACATAAGAGGGCAGTGAGACAGGATGGATGGAGTCTACAACTGAGTATTTGCCTGTGCCCTAATTCATGCCATATGGAATCAGCTGGCTTAGCCGTGGGTGATGGAGGGTTTGGGAAGCTGGCAAGAAGTGCAGCTTAGGTCTTATTTCTCATTCCCTGTGTTGGACTGAGCATTGTTATAAAAAGGATATCTCCTGTGCTTTTAGTTCTTTGCCAGTTGAATACTGGTGGACAGGGTTCCTTAAACACAAACTTGTAATGCAAGTATATTTTTGTGTAGAATGGATAAAAACACCCAGGACCAAGCAAACAATTCTGATGGCAGAAAGACAGTGAAGTCATTGTTCTTCTGCATGGTCAAGATTTAGCTCAGCTAAATCATTGCAGCCAAACAATTGAAAATAATCGACCTATCATAACAAGTGATTTGCTCACAGTTGAAAGGACTAAATTTATCTGGTGAAAGATCATGTTTTACCATGTTTCTTTAAAATATTCTGAATTATGCAGTTAGGAAAAGAGACAGACTGAACACAGCCATTTTCACAGCCAGTTCCCTTGGACATTGCAGAAGAGATGTTGCACAACAGATCCATTCTGTTACATACAAGTTTTTATTTTTTTTTTCTATTTTTTCCCATCACTTTTTGATTATCAATACCCTCCAAAAATTCTATTTAACCTGATAAAACTAAGTAATCAAATGAAGAAAGAAGAGAATGAAAACAGAAAAAGACTCCTGTGATATTTCAAAGTGAGTTCAAATATTTAGCATCACAAAATACTGAGGACAGGAAAACCTCAAGAAAGGAAACATACAGAAAAAGGAGTGAGAAAAATAGATATTCTCAATACAGTATACTTCCATAGAGTAAAGAAATAGGAGGGGAAGAAAATAGTTGAATCTGAAAGATGATGGGTTTTACATTTTCTGAAAGGTATCTAAAATTTAATTATTCTTTTCTTTTTTTACTCTTTCATTACCAATGTGCCTTGAAAGGTGCCAAATCCCCTTTCAAAACTTGGCTTCAGATTTTTTATCCTGATGATCTGGTCTTCCTTGACATTTGCTTTGCTTTTAGTTTCCATTTATTTTTACCTGTGTGCCAATAACTACAATTTCATGATAACCCAAAGTTTCCGTGAATCGTTCATGAATATTTGCTGAATAAGCAGTTATTCATCTTTATTTTCCTCCATTTGCTTCCCTGTCTCTTGCAACATTTTACCACAATAAAACTGAGAGGAAGTTCTTGCTTCTTCTGATTTCTCTACAACGTTTTGGAACAAAACTTAATTAATTGTTAATTCTAACAAAAAATGTGATGTTTGTAAAAGAAAACCGTTGGCAGGATTTCTCTTTGAGTAGAGTGAAAATTGAAAGCTTTGTCCTAGAGCAATATAGAATATATTTTCTTCTTATAGTCACAAAATCTCCTCGCGATATTTTAATGGTGACCAACATTTTTATGAGCTTTGCCAACAACCTTTGGTGGGCAAAGAATCATTCAAACTATGCATGACATTAATCTAATTTAATACATTCTTGGAGAACTTACAGAGCCAAATGTTACAGTTTTTTACATTTCCATAATTTTCAACAGAACTGGGTCCCTTAGAGACCATATGGGTGTGTACATATATATATGTTTTTTCCTTGACACTGTTTCATTGGTATTTCTACAGACATTTTAATCATCAGCTAAACTTTCTCACCGTGCCTGGGTAGTTTCCTGAGTAGTAAAATATAGTATGTTACTGAAAATTAAATAGCTGCATTGAAAGATTTAGCTATATTTCATGTCTTGTTAGTCATCCAAAATACAGTAGAGCTACTTTTCTGCTTGATATTATAGCTCAATGGAATGAAATTCTACTACCCAGCAGCATGAGAAAGAACCTGAGCCACCAGAAATATTGTCATGAAAATTTATGTTTCCAGGACCAGAAGCAGTATGACTGTGTCACTCTGAGGTCAGTTCAAGCCCATTTGCCAAACCCTAAACCAGCAACCTTGAACATAAAAATGTCTTGTTGTCTGTTAACCATGAATGACTTATCCCAGATCTGCTGAAAAATGTTCAGATCTTGGAAATGAACACACATGGTACAATAATAAGTGTAAATCTGTGTCCTAACACTACTCTAAATTTTTGCAGCGAATCTGTTGTTGATTGAAAGGAGCATAAATGAGACTAATAATCACCTTTGTTTCAATGTCACTGCTTTTGTTTTGAGAATTGTTCAGCTTCATCCATCTACAGCATCAATATTTCATAAAGATTGCCAGTTTGGAACTATTGCTGTCATTCATGTACATGTCATATCCTTCCAGTCATGTCAATCTATCTGCAGGATCAGGGGCCTTGATTTACATATCTGAACAGTATAATTATGAAGGATGTTATCTGGGTGAAAATATGAGGCTGCCAAATGTCAGATAATTTGCAAACAACACAAATTCAGAGTGTCTGCCTCTTGAGTATTTTTGGAAAGGTATGGGGAACAACCAATTAATGATTAAGAGACCTCCCAGTAGACAAACTAAACAAAAGGTAACAATTTATCCCAATGTTTTGGTTCACTGCTGATGAATTTTCTTAGCATCTGCTTAAATGTTTGATTATTCTACAAGCCCATCTGTTTCTGGCTGATACGAAACTCTGCATGATGGGGGAATTTTTAACAGCTTGCACACCTCATTTAGCAGAGAAGACATAAAATTAGTTCCCTGATCTGTTGAATTTTCTAAGGGTAAGCCCACTCTGATAACAGCATTAATCAATTCATTAGCTTCATGTTTTGCCAGCTAAGACTTCATGGCAATACTGTGGGATTTGAATGTCCAAGTACCCCTTCCAAGATCTGTTACGTTCCTCAGACAAGAAATTTGACTAAATGAGAATTAAGATTCAAATTAAATTTTCCTAGTCTGGCAGTACAACATGATACTGGATAAAAAATGGAGAGGACACACTTAGGATGTCTCTTAAATATTTTGTTGTTCCCGTTGGGAACTCCAAGTCCAGATGTCTGCTGGAAATGCAACCCAGCAGAGAGGAAACAGTCTGGGGGGTTCCTGGAGTGTGTGGAACTTGCTGTTTTCAATCAGAGATGGACTTGTGGGTGATATGATGGTCAGAGGCCCTCTTGGGGCTCAGCAATCACCAAATTGTAAGAGTTTGGGATTTCTGGAGAAATAAGGAGGGCAGCCAGCAGAACTTCTGCCTCAGATTTCCAGAGGGCAGTGTTTGGCTCGGTTAGAAGATCGGTTGAGAGAATCCCTAGGGAGGGAGAATCCCTGCTGATACTTTCCTGGAGAACAAAGGAGTCCAGCATGGCTGGACATTCTTCAAGAGGGAAATCTTAAAGGCTGTTCCCAGGGAAGGTCGTGGATCAGATCACCTTGAATACAGGACAGATCAGATCACACTGCAGGTACAGGACAAACCCAGCATGGGCTTGGGAAAGGCAGGTCCTGCTGGCCACTCTGATCTTCTGTGACAAGGTCCCTCACATGGTGAAGTGAGGGAAAAGTTGTGGATCTGGTCTACTTAGGCTTTAGGAAAGCCTTTGACACCATTTCCCACAG
This sequence comes from Ploceus nigricollis, assembly GCA_013399945.1. Taxonomy (NCBI): domain Eukaryota; kingdom Metazoa; phylum Chordata; class Aves; order Passeriformes; family Ploceidae; genus Ploceus; species Ploceus nigricollis. The sequence continues at coordinate 272,094 of VXBC01004083.1, read as the reverse complement.
TGTTTTCCTGGAGAAACTGGCTGCTCATGGCTTGGATGGGCTCACAGTTTGCTGGGTGAAAAACTGGCTGGATGGCCAGGCCCAGGGAGCAGTGGGGAATGGAGCCACGTCCAGCTGGTGAAGTGTCACAACTGGTGTTCTCCAGGAGAACACCTTTGGTGTCAGTTCTGTTTAATCTCTTATTGATGATCTGGAGGAGGGGAGGGAGGTACCCTCAGTCAGTTTGGAGATGACACTAAGCCGGGTGGGAATATTGATCTGCAGGAGGGCAGAAAGGCTCTGCAGGGGATCTGGACAGGATGAATGGATGGATGGACCAAGGCCAAAGGTCTGAGGTTCAACAAAGGCAGGTTCTGGGTCTGCACTTTGGCCACAACAACCTCCTGCAGATGTCCAGGCCAAGGGCTGAGTGGCTGGAGCAGCTGCATGACAGAAAAGGACCTGGGGGTGCTGGTGACAATGGCTGAATATCATCCAAAATGTGCCCAGATCGCCAAGGAGGCCAATGCCCCCATGACTTAACCAGCAATAGTGTGGCCAGCAGGACCAGGGCAGTGATTGTCTCCTTGTGCTGGGCACTGGTGAGGCTGCACCCTAAATCCTGGTGTTCAGTTTTGGGCCCTGTTCTCTGGGAGAAGAGAGTTCAGCCACCATTAAACTTTTCTGTGCTTTCTACCATGGGGCCAGAGAATGCACTTAGGGCTATTTTATTTACTGTTGTAAAATAGCTCCAAGAATTATGGTACTGTGCCATGCACTCGTTCTACAGGCAAATTAATAAATCTCTGTGTTCCAATTTCTTTTCTGTAAAGTTAATGTCATGGTACTGCTATTTTTATAAAATCTGTTACAGGGTGCTGGGGAAGCGATTTTTCCTTTGCAAGAGTGAATTTTCAGGGTATATAGAAGGTGACAGCTAAGCCTGAGATTATCATGACCCCAGGCCAATGTGTATTTCATTACATGCACAAGTCGTGTTCCTGTACTGCCTTCCCTGTCAGCAGGAGAGCTTTGTTCATCTGTTCTATTTGTGCAGTTTCTGCACAGGGGTTCCCATCTCAGGTGAAGCCCTTAGATAAGGCTTTAATGTGAAGAAAAAGGAGAAGATATAAACATTATTGGCAGGAGGTTCCTGTTGGGGCAAATTTCCTCCCACCTTATGGCAGCAGAAGGAAACTGCTTAAGATTTGCTCATTTCTTTCTGCAAAACTGCACTAAAATGGATCCTTTGCTTCAGGAACTCCTGCCCTATGGAGCACAGGTGTGCCAAGGGGTCCACATTTTTAGGATAAACTTTTCTGCCTGCTCTGAGAATGTATAAATAGTTTAGAAGAAATCAAGAGTTTGTTTTTGATATCAGGAAACTGGGCATATGCTGAGCTCACAAACTATCATTGGCACAGTTTGAACTAGGGCTGAGCTGAAAGCGTTAAATCCTGATGCTGGACAGAAGCCTGTGAGCATCAGAGAGGACTGAGACATGGGATTTTTTTCTGGGGTCCTCTGTAAAGTAGAAATGGAGGTATCAGCCCCATTTACTTACAGACTCAGCTCATATACTTAATCTTTACACTACTGTGAAGTTACTTTACAGCATCAGCCACATTTCACCATGAGTGGAAAGGACAATAATAATACATGAGAAGCTACAATTTTTCCTCTCTCCTAATGTTTCCCACTGCAGAGCATATACAATTCAAGGTCTCTGTCTAGAACACACAGTGATATTTCCTGTAGTAATGCATAATTCTGTACATCTCCTTCTCATGGTGTGAATTCCATGACTTCTGTTGTGTAGTCATCTGAAAGGAGCCTTAATTTCCCTTCATTAATAGGTGTTTGTTAGATTTCAGATGTTCTCTCTCGATATTTCCCCATCTCTTCTAAAGAATAGCCTAAGATTAAATAGAAAGAAGTTGGCTTTAATTCTAGGGTATTGATATTAAATTTCTACTTATGAAAAGAAAGATCAGTTTGCCTTTTTTTGGTACTTTTAAATGAATGAGCAGACAAAGCAATATAGTCTCTATGCTGAGATGATGTAATTATTAAACCCAACCTAGAAGCTTTTCTGAAGTTCAGTTTTCCCTTGTATATAAGAAAACATTCTAGCTAATATGATCAGCCTGAATAAAACTAATTGCTGTCCTATGTCATGGGTGAATATTTGCCTTTTCCTGTAATTATGAGACATAAAAGAGCATAAAGGTTGGATTAGTAATTAAGCTACTGGAATCCAATGTCCATTTTCTCATGTAAATGCAAATAAGTATGGATTTATCACCCTCAATCAGCAGAAGCACTGAGAGCCTTGAATGGCAAAAGGGCATTTCAAGACTGCTGTATCTTTCAGACTGTAATTGTGATCATCTCATACAGGTAATTTTTTAATCCAATTGCTTTCTCTAACTTACTTAGAAACTTAGGGAACATTTCCTTTCCCTGCAAAAAAATCCTGAAGGAAATGATTGGAGAGATATTTTTTCTTCCTGTCAGTTGCTGCTTGTTGTTTTAATGTTCGGCTGCACAAGTGAGTTCTCAAAGCAACAAGAACATTCACTTCCTCTAAAACAGAGAAAATTTTCTTCACATCAAAAAATACAGAAAGCTGAGAAATGCAATAATAAAACTGTTGTGGGTTTAGGCCCTTATACCTGTGAGTTCATCAGAATAACCTCAGAATTTGCAGGTATTCCCTAAGTTTTGAAAGTTCCTAGATTTTAAGACATTACAATTTCTCCCTTAAAATCTGATGTTTTATAATAAGGAGGGAAAAAACAGGATCAGGCAACTTAACTTTGTGAATCCCTTATAGGAGCATATCCCAAATATGACATTCATTTAAAAACCTTGTTCTCTACTTGCTTATGGCATAAACATTTGTAGGTATGTTTGTTTTAATGTGGTGTGACTATAAATTATCAATGTTATGCATGAAGCTGGAACATTTTCAACAGCACAGAAATTTTCTGAGTCAGTAAAGGCCAGACAGGTGTGTGAGATCTTTCAGAGAGATCCAATAAAATTACTGATTACAATTTTCAAGATCACCAGGACTGCTGTGATCAGCTACCATGTATTTCTGTGAGGGAAGGTTAAGAAAATACAGTGGTCTTTTTCAAGAAAAAGAACAGACTGAAGGAATGCAATGCTCAGATTGTTTTTTATGAAGATCAATAGAAATACCTACTCACTACATTGAAACAAGTACCAGTGAGCTTCAGCTTCTGCCTTAATGTTAACAGAGATTAAACACCAGGCAAGCCTGTGCAAAAATATTGCAGCATTCTTAACTNAAAACATTTAGAAAACATTTTTCAGTAAAGATTTAGGTCTAGTTGGTGCTGTTTGGTGGAGGGAGCTGATTTCTAATGGTGCCCTCATGTATATCCACTGTTCTTTTCTGCAGATCATGTGCTTTTCTCTACTACATTAACTCTATTAATTTATGGTTGAACTAAAATAGAGGTTTTAGAATACTTTAAGGTAAATGTGGCATAACAGCAGATGAACATTCAACTGTGGAGACAAAGGTAACAAACAATAATAGGGAAGCAAATATACTCTGAAACCTACTTAGAGTGCACCTCAAATCATTATAGAAAAAGTCTTTGCAGTCTTTACAGGTAATTCTTTGTGTAGCTGAAACTGAACAAACAAAACATAAAGACCTTTAGAGAAGGTCTAGAAACCAAATTTGGAACTATAATAATATCATCACATGCTTTCCTGGTTTAGCCTTTCGTAGCACTGTTCCTTCTCTGTTATCTCATCTCAAACATGTAAAGCACAAATGGAAGGGATCCAAAGAAGCCCGATGAAGTTCTTGAAGGCATAGGAAGAATGCTCAGTTTTGAGGTGATTACTACAGGATGTTACAGAAACATGCAGGGTAGTGAATGCCACAGAGAAAATAAATTAAGAAGTCCTTATTTACTTTTTCACAGATCAAGGGTATATGTTTAAATAGAAAAGAAAGCAGTATGAAACCAATAACATGAACGTGAGTTCTTGCATGTGACATAATCACACTGCTGAGCTCATTGATATGGTATTTAATGGAAGATTAAACCCTAGAATTTTTGATTTACAAAAAAAGTCTAATTTTTTTGCTAAAGGCAATGCCTACAGTACAAAAAGATAGGCAATGGAACTATTGGGATTTGCCAAAATTCAGGCAAAAGACAAAAACGACTTAATAGTTAGGTGTCTAATTGTTCAGAACAATGTACTTTTGAGTCCAAGGCAAAGTGATTTTGCCATTGATGATTTCTGCATCTAGTGCATGATGGATCTCACCTGGTTTCATTTTTCTAAAAGTTTCTACTCAAACCCAAACATCTGAATTTCCCTCCATGGTTACTGGCAGGAGGCAACTCCAGAGTTAGGCTGTTAAATCTCTTCCCTCAACAGTGGCTAAAACTTAGATAAATTAAACTGTACTTGAGTTATATTCAGGCTTGAATGACATGATAACAAATATCACAACTAACCAGTTTGCTTAGTTCTAGACAGCTCTGGAATTACTCCATTGCATACCTGACCTACTGTGGGTGATTCCAAAGTAGCAGCAAAGTTGTCTGCAGCCAGAATTTCTTTGAGAAAGCCTATTCTGCTACCCAGCAGTAAAATATCTGCTCTTCAGATGATGTGACCAGCAACTGGAAGCATTATTCAGCAAACAGGGTCTTGCAGAACATTAAAAAATAAAAACTGCAGAGCCAGCTGCTCAAAGTGTCCACTTTGGAAACACAAAAGTGGAAGAAAAGCATTGGTCATTTCCCAAATTAGGTTGTTCTGCTTGTAAAAGTACATTTTTCAGCTTAAAGGCATTCTTTTGTAACTTTACTACTTCAGATGATTGAAAATGAAATATTCAGCAGGTTTCCACTACAATCTTGTAATGCATATTTCAGAAATATTACAACCCACTTTTTGAAGGATGAAGAAAAAGCACCTGAACCAAAGACTGAAGTCTGCAGTTTGTAAATTCTTAGTTCCTGAAGTTTTGGTCTCTTTTCTATGTCATTGGCAATTATATCACCACCATCTGTTGATCAAATAGCAAACACTGAATTCCAGGATGACAGCATTATCTGTTATGAAGTTTCCCTGGTGTGTCACATTACAAGAGAGTCTTTTTATTAGTTCTAACATCAAACAGTAATAAATTGGACTGAAGAGGCTTTTGTGCTCATTTTTCCAGCACCATGTGTCTGCCTCATGTTTCATTACATGGGTTTTCTTTGCTGAAAGGGAGTTTTAAACATTTGCTTCAGCTGGGAAAGGGAAAAATGCTTTACTCTTTCACACTTTAAATTTAATTTCTCATCTCAAGTGAGAATGAATTTCTTATCTCATCCCTAAAAGGTAAGTTATCTGACATCAAATATTTTAGGAAGGGAGGAATTACCCTGTAGGGATGTCTGTCTCATCTTTGAAAACAAAGACAACATACATGGCTAAAGATTTACTACCTTTATTGTCTGTATGTCTAGTGAAGAGAATTCAACCCCAACAATAATGCACTTGAAGTCACTGAGATATTTGTTGGTGTTCCTGATGACATTGGCTCCAATTGGGGAATGAGTTTGGTCTTAGAGAGTGACAATTTTTACACTTCCAAGGAGACCAGACAATCTCAAATTGTCAGTTCTGTGCCACACAGAAAATATTCTCTGTATTTACAGAGATGCTGGCAGGTCTGTCCTGGTGTGTGCATCAGAACAGTTGAGATTATGATGTTTATGTCCTCTCTCTGAAGCACCACAGCTTTAGGCTGTTTTTGCTTTATATTGCCAAGAGCTGCAATTGTGGTAGCAATGTGAACAGTCTGATAGAAAGAAATGCAGTATTTACTTAGGCAGAGGAAGGAGTTCAAACTATTTTTTCCTATTCATTGGAGTATTATAGCAAGTCCCATGGACTGACATCTTCCCTTTTGAAGTGCAACCTGCTTCATAAGCCATCTTTGGAAGGAGCTCTATGGAAGAAGTTTTGGCACCAAAAAAAAGGATTCCAATATATTTCTCCTACTCTTTCTTTTGGTTGTCTTTAAGTGACCTCCTACTGAGTGACCTCTAAACTGATAATTTGAGTTAACTGATCTCAAAAAGCAATAAACTTATTGATTCTATGCTGTTAGTGGCTTTTTCAGTGAACTGAAGAAAACCTCACATTGAAATTGATTCAACCTTAGCAATAAAAGTTCTACACATGAAAAAGCTTCTTTAGTACAGCATTTCTCAAAAAAAAAAAATTCTAATGATAGTTTTACATATAGCTCCAGAAATTAACAATTCTGTTTGGAAAACAGGCTTTGAACAGCAATCAGTAAATAAACCATTGATACATCTGTTATCAAGTTAAAAAAAAAAATCAAAAAAATTAGTAGGCTATTTTAAGACTGCAGCAAGTAATTTTCATTCCACATTTCAAGAATTGGTCCCTGGAGAAATTCAGCAAGTTCCACATGGCCAGTGCAAGGTCCAGTGCCTGAGTGGGGGCAGTCCCCAGCATCAGTCACGAGTGGGCGATGAGGGGATTGAGAGCAGCCCTGCCAAGAAGGACCTGGGGGTAGAGGTGGATGAAAACTGGCCATAAACTGCTCTTGTGGGATTCCACCTGGAGCACTGTGTCCAGCTCTGGGCCTCCAAGAGCAGAAAGACATCTCCTTGTTTGAGCAGATCCACAAAGATGCTCTGGGGGCTGGAGCACCTCTCCTGTGAAGCTTGAGAAAAGATGCTCTGGGGGCTGGGGAAGAGGAGGCTCTGGGGACATCTCAGAGCAGTGTTTTGATGCCTAACCAGGACTTAAAATGTCAAGAGGGACTTTTTACCAGGGCCTCTAGCAACAGGACAAGTTACAATTGTTTTAAACTTAGAGGAAAATTTTGATTTGACTTAAGGAAGAAATTCTTTACTCTGAGGGTGGTGAGACACTGGAACAGATTTTATGTAGAAATGGTTCATGCCCCATCCCAGGATGTGTCACATTGGACAGGACTTGTTCTACTCAAAGATATCCCTGCTCATAGCAGAGGAGCTGGACTAGATGACTTCTAAAGGTCCCTTCAGTCTCAAACCATTCTGTGATATGCAGCCCTGAATTAGTCAGAACCATGTTAGGAAAATAAAAAAAATAGCATTCAATTTTATGATAAAATTCTACCTTCTAATGGAAAAAAAATGAGGGTGCCAATCTCTGGTTGCTGGACAAAAACAGTTTCCTCCATTCCATAGTGTCTGGGTGGATTATTTTCCAGCCCGGAGTCCTTTTGATCTGCTTTTCTGTGGGTATGTTAAACATCTGTGTGAATAATAGATCTGTATTGATGAGGTTTCATAAATATAAATGTACATTGTACTGCAGTGTAAAATATTTCACCGAGAGGTTTAACACTTCATATTCTGCAGAAAACATATTGGCTAAAGACATTTATGGGGAGGGGAAAAAAAAGAAAAAAATAGAGGAAGACCAAGTTTTCATGATATAAGAGTGGTTAATAGAAAATAAAAGGACTTTTTTTCTTCTAACAGAGTTATCCAGGATATTTTGTCATTCATAGGAATGGCTTGTATGTCCTTTCACTTCCTATTACCACTTGCTGTTTATTCTGGTTCCTAATGTCAACACTGTGCTGTGCCAG
>VXBC01004083.1:252244-264418 GCA_013399945.1 Ploceus nigricollis | reverse complement strand
TTTTTTTTTTTTTTGTCCCCATTTTGGGATTCCTCTGATCTTTGGCAATTTTATCTCAATGGTTTGCAGTTGTCTTAGAATAAGAGTATAGCCATGGTCAGAGCAGCTGCTTTTGTAGGCTTAGTTTTATTTTTATGTTGTTTCCTTTCTTGCATCCCCAGCAACAAACTGTGTTGCCCTTTTCTCTGACTCTTCTCTTGGCACTGTATTGGCTCTCAAGTAATGTGGATTTCTGGGACATCTGACACCTTGATGAATGACATTTACCAGGAGGTACAGAATGGAACTCATCCTAAACACAAATAAGGACACACAACTCACTGTAGCTGTTTCTTGGATCACTTTAACCCATCCAGCAGCTTGAATCTCATGCTCAGAGTGGAGACATCAAGAGGAGCAGCAAAAAATGCATAACCAAAATAGACTGGAAATGTAAATCTCATGGCAGTTATCTCACTCAGCACTGTGTATCATGCCAGTGCACTCGCCAGGGGTGCTGAAGGTTCAGGCTCAGAAACCCACTTTGTGCAGCTCTGGGTCAGCAATTTATCAACTCCTCTTTCAGCTCAGGCAGCACTGGAACCTGAGCTTCGTTCATCCTGAGTGCTCTAAGTACATAGACGTGAAAGCAGTCTCTTAGCAACCCTCACAGAGAAAATTCCTTTGCTGTTTGAGGCAGCAGCTCCATGAACATGTGGCTGATTTAATGACTGGTGTATTTTCTCTGCTGCATTTGTAATGACATTCATATTATAGAGCCAGATGTGTTGAGAAAAGGGGTCAGCACTTTGTCCCAGAGTTGGTGTCTTAGTGACAGGAGCACATCACTGAGAGCTCCCAACACCATTGTGCAGTGGGACAGTTTTCCTAACCCTCTACAGGGATTTTTCTGGGCCTAGAACAGTTTGGTTGACTCAAGGAAATTCCTACATCAAAAAACCTTTTGATCTCTCAGCCATGGGATCCCTGCCTGGGAATCTCCTAATTCTCTTTCACTGTGTCAAGAAACCTGGCTCCTCACACTGTGAAAAGGTAGTTGTTTCAGAGGCTCCCTCCGGAGTGATCAGCTCCAGGTGACAATGTATTCTCTATTTTATCAATAAAGGAATGGGAGAAAATACATTTTTAATGTATCTTTTTTTGGTTTGTTTTTTTTTTTTTTTTTCATTTACTGTAGAGATCTACAAAATACGAGCTCTAACTGGTCTTTGAACCCTTAAATGGATCATTAATCCCCTCCACTTGCCTCCCACCTCTGGTCTTTGATTATTTTATATAAACATCATCTCTAGATGGTTTGCAACAAGCTAAATCCCACAAGAACAGGGAAAAAAAAATTAGGAATATAATGTCTGGTTTGTGTTTATCACAGCCCATCAACAGATCAAGAACTTGATTTCAAGCTTTACACAGTGCCTGGGTAGTTTTGGGGCTTGGTGATGTTGACTCCTCAGTACTCCAAATGAAACAGCTGTTTGGGATGCATTTCTTTCACTACATATTTCCACTGAGATATTTAAATTTATGATGATTTACATTTAATCAGGTTTGCTGATATTTGAGTATATGAGTTTCTTGCTCTGCCATACTGTCTGAATAACATTAAGCTTACTACAGATTTAGAGAGTCTGGATAATTAAATCATTCATGTTGCCAAAGAAAAGCAACAACAAAACATCCTACCATAAAAAAATATAATGTTACAACAGCAACCAAACAAAAAAACACCTTCAAGATTTCCAAAACTCTGTATTCAGACAAAAATGCTTTTCAGATATTAGTCACAGAGAGATATAGTTGTAAATAGACATATAAATGCATCAAAATCTTTAAAAATAAAGTGGAAGTTACTCTCAAAGTCCCAAAGCATTCTTTTCAAAGAAAATAGTGTTTAAATTTTATTGAGAAATCACTTACAAATGTATGCAATACTTTTCACATTTTTTGCATAATCAGAGCTCTTAAAAATTTAATCAAACCACCACCTGCCTCAAAAATTCATCATAAAATTATTTAAATTTTAAAACACAATTATCTGTCAAAAGCACTTGAGCACTTCCAAATCCATAATAAGAAATTGTTCAAAAAGTTCTGAGGATGCTCCTAGTAACACAATTATTCAGCAAGTGAATGAATGAGCAATACCCCTTTTAGGAAACTAAAAGCAGTATCAGTACACTGTTCCTGAAAATATATCTATTTTGATCTCTGCCATATTTTGATACCGTGTATCCATCCCCATGTGTTTTAAGGTCTTTCATTGCAACCAAGCTACATATATTGAAGGATTTAAATTGTCTTCTCTAGATCTTATTCCTGCAGCCATATATCAGTCCTGACTCTGCAAACTCAATGCTTTTCAGCTAAAGCCAAATTTTTCACTGGGCACTTGTCAATAAAAATATGTCAATGGTGAGTCCTGCTTAAAAGGATCAAATATGTCAATCAGCAGCTTCTGGGGTTGAATGCCATTTTCACCCCAGTTTTAACCATTCCAGGTAATCCCTAAGGCACAAATGAGCCATCCAGAGCTGTGATCCCACCCGATGCAGGGATTGTCAAAGGAAAAATGGCTGATGGTCACTGCTGGGGGGAGCAGGCAGCTCTTCCCACTCTCTGGGTATAACCAGGTTATGCCTTTGATGGTTCTCCACTGCTTCACCTCACTGTGAAAACCTCTTCAACAACACAGCTTCACAGAGGAGCAGATTTTTGTCACTGTTTTCAGGGTCTCATTCAACAAACACAGATACTGAAGGAGTATTTTCCTAGGGGACAAATGAATTGTCCATTCTAAATTTTGCCTTTTACTTTTTTTCTGTGTCCAACAAAATCTGTGTGTTCTCTTTGCCATTAAAGAACAATAGAAGGATGAAGGGCCATTGCTTAGCCTAAAGCTTTAGCTAAATATTGGTTTGAGAAGCTTATTTTTTAGCTTTTCATATGGCAAGGATATGGCATGTGATACTTAACATTTGCTTTTTTCTGACACACTTTAAGTGAACTTGGATGTGTTACATGTAAACTAGAATTAATTGATCAAAACTGTCAGATCCACATAAAAAGCAGTAAGAAATAAACTCTGTTACAGGGGTGTAATGAAAACTTACATGCTACAACCTACATAATATATATTAATGCCAAGTAAATTACAACTAACATGAAGACATTCTTTGGGAAACTGGAAATCTGCCATTAAGGGTAAAACTGAAGGTGCAAACATTTAATGGGCAAGGAAAATATGAAATACTCCCAAATATTCAATGTAAATATTTATTTAATCTTATTTTCTCTTTCCTTGAGAATGAGAGGCAAATCTCCTGCTGCACGAGTAAGTGAAGGAAATGAACTGTAGAGAAATACTAAATAACCTGGAGGTACCTTATGGAAAAATCTGAATACTGAGTACAGGGATTTTGCCTCTGTCAACAGCAGGGAGCCACTTTAGTTTCTAACATAGTATAAAAATGTTCTAATTTCCACAGTACATGGCTGCTGTGTTGACCTAGCAGTGTTACCAGAGCAGAGAAAAAGAACTTTGGTGTGTCATGAGGTATTTGAATGAGCTGAATTTTTTTTATATGTAAATAGAAATGTGGCTGTTTTTAAAAAAAAACTGAAATACATTTCTTTCATAAGCCTGTATTATTCTGTGGTTTTAAGCTTCAAACCAATACATATGCATTTTATCTGATGATAATGTTAATTGAAATATTATTTTAGTAACAATCACTGTATTATTGTGGCAGCACATTACAAGAGTTGCAGAATATTATGGACATATATTGCCACTTTGTCAGCAGGTTTGAGAGTAGGATGTGATGTTAGTTACTCTGCCCTGGACCTGGCTGCAAGCTTTGCCCTGATTTAAACTCTCCTGAACTGCTGCCCAGACTTGAGGCAGAATTTTGCACATTAAGATCTGCATAAATCTTACTAACACCGACAGCACAGCAATACTTCTATTGTACTTTACACAAGTGGAATCATTCACCCAGGTCCTGTGAGGCTTGAACACAAGGAGAAGTCCATTAAAAATTAGCATGTTTAGTCTACTTCTATGTCCTTGATAGTCCTGCTGTGGTGGCACATAAAGGATTTGCTGTTAATTATCCAACTGCCTGCTAAAGGCTGCCTAATTCTGCTAAGACAAGGCTTAATGGCTGCTTTAGGTACAAGTTGAGAGAGCTGCTGCTGCTCCCTCTTGGAGTGAGCACAGGGCTGGTTTTGGGCACAGGCACAGCAGCTCATGTTAACAGGGCAGCTTTGCTGCAGCAGAACCCTTAGAGAGAGCTGCTCTAGAGCTGGGAATGGCCCAGGGTTCCACATCTGGCAGTCCCCAGGTGGGAGCTCATCCTCTCTGTCCTACACAAAATAATTATTTCAGTGACTTCTGAGTCAAACCCAGGCTCTGTGCTTCTGCAACTGTAGTGGCAGCAGCCGATTTTGTCTAGGAAAATGGAATTCCAGGTCTTTCTGGCTGTCACATTTGCTCCAGATTTAATGTTAGAAATCCTGGCTGTCACAATTATCTCATCTTCTCTTTTTTACATTATTAAAATTTAGCAGTATATCTCTCTGAATTCATCAGATCTATTCAGAACTCGACAAAGGCTCACCAGATTCTCAGCAAATGTATCCTCCCATGCCCAAAAGTGACATACCTGCTGTACATGTATCTAAACCACTAGAACTTAAAATTTTACTTTCCTTCAGTTCACCTTGAATATGAAGTAAGCCTACAGACCTTTGAAAAAGAGAGAGAAAACTCTCTGGATTTATCAGAATCTTCTAAAACTGAGAACTAATCCAATTATGTATTATTTTCTGTCCATGCCATTTATTTAAATTAATTTAATTATTTTTTGCCTAATTTAAAGACTGAAAACATAGATGAAAGTCAATAAGAATTAATCTCTTCCTAGAAATGGTTTTGCATGCCTATACAAGCACTGATGTGAGTATTCTTTCTTACTATGAATATTCAAAAGAACTGACTGTAAAACAAATGTAAAAAGACTTTAGAAAACAGAGACCAAGATGAAGAATTTTAACATTTCATATCAAAACTATTTCCTTATTCCTGACAGCTGCTCTGTCCACAAAGAGAATGAATGGAAGAAGCAATTACTGTATTTTAACACACAGGGAACAGTCCTAGGAGGAAGATCTGACTCCAGTGAGGTACAAATGGAACCACCCTTGTCATCTGAAGTTTCCTTCCAGAAAATAAACATTGTCAGCTCCAATTAGAGCTGGATTGTCACAAGTGTTCAGTTTGCTCCCTGCTGAACATCACGTTGGCTGCCCAGCTTTCTACTGAACTCCCAGCCCTGAGTGAGCCCTTGAGGGTCCCCTTGGGGAGTACAGTCAGTCACCCCAGCTAAAGAACCCTTGGATGATAATAATAATAGTAATATTAATATTAATAATAATAATATTAGCCAGTTAAGCAATGAATTCTATGAGCTAGCCATGAAGAAAACACGAAGAAAGAGGTGATCTTGGCTACCTCAGCAGCTAAGAAAATGTCTTCCTTTTTTTTATCATTCTCAGATTTTTTATCCTCAGGGAAGGTTCCTAGAGCTTTTTGGGTTTCTTTCTGCCAGTGAAAGAATCCACAGAAATTTGTGTGTGTGTGTTACATGCCTTTGAGATGTGAGAGTCATCAGTCAAGCCACTCAGGTTTTTCAGAAAGAACTCTGCTGCCTGCATACCAAGGCACAGTTTAATCAAGCTAGCTATTTAGCAAGAGATAAATTAAAATTTTTACACTGGAAAAAAAGATGGATTAAATATTTCCTTGTGAAAAAAAAGGCAAATCCTGAGGAATTCTTTAAGAGGCCAGGTACCTCACCTGAGCATCAAATAAGTCAGATGGCCTGAGGAAGAGAGTCTCCTATCCACAAAGACAAGTTTCTAACCACTATAATCTCTGCAAGTTGCTGCTTTTTAACACAGCTTGATTAGTGGGAAAAGGAGCTGTTTCCTTGGCAACAGCATTTATTAGCATAAAGTAAATATAGTAGTTGTAGAAAATATTCTAGTGTGTGGAGACAGAGAGCAACTGGATTTCTTTTGGCAACAGAGTACACTTATTTAGAGCCAAACTATCCCTCCTGTGATATCAATGTAGCATATTAGGTTCTATTGTAACTTGAATTTTTCCTAAAGTATTCTCAGCTGCACAGTGTCATGATCTAACACAGTCACTACTCTGCCAAAGTCAGAACTGTTAAAAACATGAAAAATGGAAAAAATAAAATATCCCAGTGAACAATTGTTCAGCAAAGAAGTTAGGGAATCAGACACATCATTTACAAAAGGAGAAAATAATCAACTTTAAAATGGCTAAACCAACTGAAATGTTATTTTCACATCAATGGCTCTGGTCTTGAATCTGATTTTTGTGCTGCACAAGGGGCACAGGGAAAGGAAATGTTCATACTAAAGCCAAGGTTCAGCAACAAGTTTCTCCATGCCTTTCACAAAATAAATGGAGATTTCTAGCAAGTGGGGAAGGAAGAATTCACATCTCTGATTTGTACAGAAAGTAGAAACCTGTTTAGGACATGGAAAGGCTACACACACGTAGAGAAATTCCAGTGACTGTAGAAGGTTAAAGGACACACGTGGAATGGGTGAATTAGGATAAATTAGGCTAATTGAGCAGGTGGATGCTCTTGTGTGTTTTTGCCATGCAGAGTTTGGGTCTCTGTGCAGCAGCTCTGCTTTCTGCTGCTCTGCAATGTCCTGGGCACTCTGCTGCAGCCTCCTTGCACTGTGCAAGGCACACAGATGTTGTGCTCTGATGAGGAGGTGTTCAGATCCATGGAAGGTGGTCACTGACTTTGCTGGGAATGTCACTTTGTCTTCCCATGCACTGGGGACAAAGGACAGCTCTGCTTATAAATTAGAAAACGAAAGGTTCTCTTTAAGATACACTGAACAGAAATTACTGATGTGGAAAAAGTCATCTGGAGGATGGTTCTGAAACTTCAGAAGAAAGTGTTGGTTGAAGAGATGAGAGTCTTAACCCACCCTGTAATGATACACATGGCACAGCAATGCCAGGTGAGCCACACACAACATCCAGCAAGAATTTCCAAACCCCTAATCAACCATTATATTATACAGCACTTGATCCCACGAGAGTTGCTTTCCAAAGGGAGACAGGGGTGAGCACAGAGATGTACCTGATACTAAATAACCTTTTTTTTTTTTCTTTTTTTTTTCTTCCTAGGAGCTCGCATTTGTGGGGTTGGGAAAACATTCCCTGCAGTGAGGGGGATCTCACAGCCTTGGATAACCTTGGATTTCAGCAGTGCAGGGCTGTAGAGCCCAGTGTAACACAGAGACTTCAGCCAAAGCAGTGTGATCCTCTTTGGGCATTAATTCTGGAGATAAATACAGGGAGAATTTAGGCAAATCAAAACTGGCTGTAGGCATGGCTGCACTGCAGGGGCTGCATGGATGCACCCCTGGGAGCAGCTGCCCTCTCTGCCAAACCCTGCCTGCCTGCAGAGGGGTCAAAACTGATTTTTGCACACACCTCTGGGAAATCCTGAGCCAGCTTTGAGTCAACAGGGGCTCAGAAAATGCAAAAAAAAAAAAAAAAAAAAGTAGAATAAAATTCACAAAAAATGCTGCTTTTCTTCGTGTTTAAAGTACTCAGGAGAAGAGGATGGATGTAGTCTTAAATAATATGGTATTCTGGGATGTAGGGAGAAGGATGGACTGCAAAGATCATTTTCTGATTGAAAAGGTGATGTACGACCTGGTGAGGTAGCACATTGGTTTTATAAGTCACTATTTTGTTTTGCAGTTTTTCAGCTTTTCTTTATTTCATGCAGAAAGCTAAAGGAAACAGATACACATAAGAGAATTATTTGTCTTGCCTTTTCATCTCTGCTTCCAACTATGACATATTAAAATGGACTTCTCTTTCCATTTGAATAAAACTATTAGAAGGATAAAAAGGAACATTTTAATTTCTAAGATAACTTTGCTGAATTAAAGCAGTGATACAGAGAAGCTTTGTTGAAAAGCCTTTTCTTTTTAACTCAAATTTTGAATCTGAGACATCCAGGAGTTCTATATTTTTCTATAAAATTACTCAAAAATTAACCTAGTAATTAAAGCTGCTTTGCCAAAATGAGTATTTGGGTATAAGCATTTAACTCTGAACAAATATACACAATTTCTTCTGCTTTAAAGGAATTAATTTCTATTTTTTAACAATTTTTTTTCCTACTTTCCTTGGTGCTGGGGTTTTTTTCTCCTTCTTTATAATGCAGTCAATATGTTTGAAAGGTTACTCCAAACTATCATTACCCAGAAAAGGTTGCAAGATGCCTTCATAAGAAGTCTGTATTTTGGTAGCATATAATTAAGCTGATTGGAAGTATTGTTCTCAAACTCCAAATCTCTGAGATGCGGCTTCACGGCTGTTAAATTTATTCCTGAAAAAAATTTGCTTTTAGATGAAGTGAATTTTTGTCTCAAAAGTTTTATACTGTCTATGATCCATACCCTCCCCTGAGAAGGTCTTGGGAGGAGGTAAAAGGACCAGGTAAAAAGGGATTTTTAATAAATGAAGTAGAAAACTAAGTTTTGCTTTAACTTAGTTTCTTTAAATAATATGCATTAGAATAAAGCAGCAGTCTAAAAATAAACAAGTGTTTTGAGCAGCCACATCATCTCAGCCCAAAGCACAGAGAGTGTCTGTCTGAGTTAATTAAACAACTTAGCTTCTGCCTAGCACATGCAGGAGGAGACATTATTCATCTCATCCCATACTGAAAGGCTGCTCCATTTTGGGCAGATGTTTGAAGCAAATCATAGCAGTCACTGCTGTCTGAAGAACGCTCAGTCCCTCTCAGACAAGATTAAGCAGAGTTGTTTCGTGTCATTTACATATGTTACTGCTTCTTTCTCATTAAAAATGGATCTTCAGAGGAACTCAAGGTAAAAATATTCACTTTACTATGTCCCATGGTCACATGAAACAGCTGAGATCCACAAAAAGACAGCTCTTGGTGTTTCTGAGAGTTACTCTGTGGTCACTGATACTTTTATTGTGATTTCAGCAGGGAATTTTGTTCCCAGGTGACAGAATGGTTCACTGTGGCTGTGTGATGCCTCAGGTTTTAGCTTTTCTATTTTTCAGATTCTGTGCTGCTCTAGTGTCTGTACTTCTGAGCTTCACATTAGGGGATGGTGAGCTCTCTGCACAGAGCAGGGAGACAAAACAATTCCTTCTCCAGCTGGGGACCAAGGACAAATGACCCAAATCTCAGGCCCAAGAGCACAAACAACGTGGGCTGGAGAGAGAAAAACAAGAAGGATGGGACTGCATAACCTAAAGCTGTAATTGCACAGTTAGCTCCAGTATGCAAATGAGCAGAACTTATAAAAGTGAGAGACCCCGTGAGCAGAATTTTGTGACCATTTTGGTTCATCTTGGGTGTAGCCCTGGCTGGGCTCTTGTGCTGCCCAAGGTGCATCCACTGAGGCCTTCTAATAAATCCCTACTTTATTCTTTGGCTCTGTCTAGTCTCTGTTCTAGGTCAGCCTTGACAAGGCATCTTGTGGATTTAGAAATAGTCACAACATCCTCTCTTAAAGCCGACTTGTTTTCACCACAGAGATGGTGAAGTTCAATCCTGGCTTTGTGATTGCTGTTCACAGAATCAAGTATTATGTACACACATCATATTTAATGTCTTCATCTATGAGTTGATTGCACAGTGTATCTTTCAATTTTATATCAGTATTATTTCTGCTTAAATATTCATTTTCTGTTAAGGGACTAGATATGTAGAGTTGTAAAACCTTCAGCCTGGCCTGCTTAATACAAAAGGCCATGAGAGGGATTTGTTAAATTGAAAAGCAAAACTATTTCTAATGCATCAATCCTGATAACTCCAATTCAAAGAACCACAGAATGGTTTGGGGTGGAAGAGACCTTAAGATCATCTTATTCCACCCCCTGCCATGGCCAGGGACACCTTCCACTAGCCCAGGTTTCTCCAAGCCCCATCCAGCCTGGCCTTGGACACCTCAGGGATGGGGCATTTTCTCTATATCTACAATAATGTGTTCATTCCAGTTTTTTTAATGTGATTCTAAATGTGAAGGTGTCATGGATAGGACTGATGTGATGAATCCATACCCTTGGTGATCCAGGACCAAACTGACCTGCTGTAATGTCCAAGTTTTTGGAGCAGGACTATATATGGGAGCAGAAAGAACTGGAAAAACAAAATCTGCCATTTCCACTGAATTTTCCCTGATGATTGTACTACACTCCAGCACATTTTCACTACTACTGGCAAAAGTATGAAGTTGAGGATTATTGAATACTATTAATTTCCCCTGTGTAACCTAATGGCTGATGAAACTGTTATAAACAATTTTATCAATACCTGGAATTCAAGGTTCATATTCACTGACTGTATTAGTAATCTCTAATGGGATTGTTTGTCACCATCTGTAGGAGAAATGTGGGGTAGGGGAATTGATGTCTGATTGATCAGTGCTTTCCTGTGGAATTAATCCCTTGTGAACATTTTATAACGCATATTCAAAACATGCTCATCAACAGCCCTTTGGAATTAACATGGTGTAGGCTTTGAAATGATGATCAGCTCTTCAAAGGATGGATTGAGTAAAAGTGGTTCAGTTGTTTAGCATTAATCCAATGTCAAACATAGTCCCTGAAAATCATGTGGCAGCATTTGTTCTTTGATTAGATATTTTAACCACAAACATATTTTGTTACCTCTAGATAGCACATAGACATAAAAGTCATTAACAAACACATTTTGTACTGGTGTGAGCATGTTTTTTCCTCTGACACAAGCTGTCACTGAAGCTTCTGCACATGAAAACATCAATCAATAATTTTATTTGAAAGAGCATATGTGTGTTCACTTTGGCTTTGCCTGCTCTGTATTGAAATTTAGGTACTTGGTCCTTGTTACAAGTGATTCATATCACAACAGGATTAATATATTCAGGAAAGCTTAGAATCAGACATTAAAAGATAACATAAAAATTTTCTAAGATTGCTCTAAATGTTATTAAAATAAACTGCTAGGAGGACATGTTCAGATTTCTCTATGTACATTTTCCATAAATATCATAGCAATTGGAGGCACATAACCTAAAACATATTTATCTGCTTTAGTTACCAAAGAAAGTATTCATAGTGCTATCGAGGCATTAGAAATAGTCCCAAATTTTTATGACACTGTAATGTGTTGAATATTAACAGGATAAAATCACAAATATTCTTCTTAGGTGTCTCAGGAGAATGATTCACTAAAATGCTGAAATTGATGGAGCTCTGGCCTTTGTGGTTTTTTCTCCTGTAATTTTTCCTGTGATCCATTAATACATACTTTGCTATCAGGTCTTTTTGTACTGTTCTTGAGAGGTGCAATGTTCTTACCAGGCCATGGGAATCCAATGATGATGCTTTTCCTAGAAGTCAACTAAATCCTGGGGACCACCTGGAATAAGACATGGGTCCATGGTGCCACAGTTCTCTCTTGCAGGTGTTTTTCTGTCTTAGTTCCTTCCATTTTACCTCCTGCCCAAATGCAGTTTGGTTGGCAAAAGCAATTCACCTTAACAATATTTTTGTGGACCACTGAGTGATAGGTAGAATAAGCCTCTGAGTAAGAGGGTAGAAAGAAATTCAGCAACTTTGGCTTTGGTAGAAGAAAGGGAAAGAAGAAAAGAAAAGAAAAGAAAAGAAAAGAAAAGAAAAGAAAAGAAAAGAAAAGAAAAGAAAAGAAAAGAAAAGAAAAGAAAAGAAAAGAAAAGAAAAAAGAAAAAAGAAAATCATGATTGCCTCATCTTTCTTTCTCTCAAAACATAGCTGAAAATATTTTGAGAACAAGCTTTTCCATTAGTTTTTTCTTTTTTTTTCCAATAAGACAGGTTTGGTTTTGTAAGTAAAAACATTGTAAGGAAAAAATGGAAAAGGAGTCGTTTTCAAGAGCACAATTTTAGCAATTAAGAAGTAATGTAAATGCTTTCCCAGTGAGAAGATAAAGGAAGATCTGAAGAATGAAAACACAAAATTAAAATCCTGCAGCAACATAAACACCTACATTTTCTGTCCCACTATATATATATATATATATAAATATATATATATACACA
>VXBC01004083.1:196112-243818 GCA_013399945.1 Ploceus nigricollis | reverse complement strand
TTTTTTTTTTTTTTAATACTAATGTTCTGGAAGGATGATGTGAAAAATTGAATGTTTGGTAGCCAAATTTCTGTTCCAAATGATGCCTGCATCTAAAAAATTTTGTCTAATAATTTACAAAAAAGCAGAATGTCGGATTTCAATGCTTTTTATTCTTCTGAATTTCCCAAACTGCTCACCTGTGTTTTGACATCAAACAATTCAAGCTTTTCTTCCTTCTGAGAGTTACAACCTCAAATACTTTTAGAGCCATCAAACCAGAAACTTGTTTTTCAGCTAATCATTCTCCCACATCACAGCCCTAGAACCCTTAGCCAATATTTATACATTCCTTATTTGCCAAATAACATACCATAAACCTCAAGAAGATTTAGCAGGACATTGATGATGACAAAAAAAATTATAAAAAATATTGATAAGGGGTTGGCAAATCCATGCTTTCATTTAGACAAATAAGCATGAAGAATTGTACTTACAAAAAGTCTGGTAGGCACAACTGTGAGGGACAGGAGAACCACGTGGCCAAGTAACTTGATGTCCATGTGAGGCACAAATCCTTGTACAACCCTTCTCCTCACTTGCTTTGATAAGATGTCTGTGCCCATGGGCTGCCCAGTGCAGAGTGCTGCATAAAACAGAGCTGAATTCAGATTATTTTGCCCAAGGAATTCAAGACAGAGACTCCACATCTTCAGTTTGCAGTAGGGCCAGAGTCATTGCTGTGAGAGCAGGGTGCCATCATCAACATGAAGGACTTTGGCTGAAGACCAGTGAGAATTCTGGTTATTATGGACTTGATCTCAGCAATGTCAAAATGATAGACCAAGACATTCAAAGGCATGTGTGAGTACTCAATATCTCTGCAGATCTGGATACTTAGTGCACACTCATAAATGAACAAGTAATTGGAAATTACCAGCTTCAAGCTTTCTTGACATTTTTAACATTTCCCCTCACATGTAAAACCATTAACATTGCCCTTTTTGTGGCTACTCTACAGCTCAACAGTGAGAACAGGGACACACATATCTCAGGAGAGGTGTTCTGGGAGAACAGCTCTTTTAACACAGGAACCCACAGGCAAAAATATTCTCACATTGGAAGAGCAGTCAAGGAAACCGGTTACCAATGACATTGATAATCCAAATAACCTGTGGATGGAAGTTCTGAAAAAAAAATTAAAATGAGTAGTTGGGAGAAAATAAAAGTGGATTTAAAGTACTTTAATGAGAGTCTCTAAGGGTAAATTGTAGCAATAAGGTACTGATTTTTTCTTCTTTTTTTTGCTATTAGACAAAAACAGCACTATGATTCTTTTTAATAGGTTTTAGAAACATCTGTTATGATAACAAACAAAAAGGTACTTAATCTTAAATGACACAGTCTTTTCCATTTAGAATGCAGTTTGCAAAATGAATACTAATCTCTTAGAGAATAATATGCCACCTTTACCTTATTTATTACAGACATATTGTCATTATCAGCTATGCTGAATCAAGGTGACATCATGTGGGACATAATGATTGCTCACTGTGTGAAGTAATCAAAGTATATACCTTTGGATTAATATAAACTGAAGTAAACTCAGTGAAAAGCTCTCCCTCTTTCCTCCCTTCTCCTTTTCACTTTCATTAGGTCATGAAGGCTGATGACCACCACGTGAGATGGTAGCTGAACATGACACATTTCTTCCTAATGTTTCTTATTTTTATTCCTAAAAGACATTTGGACCACAGGACCAAATAAAAGTTTTTAGGTAATTCTGGTTTCTTCTTGGAAAATATCCATAAGATGTGTTATCCAGGAGAGATATCACTCCTGAGAGAGATCAGGGCACTTTATCTTCTGAGGTCTGAAAAGATTCATTTCACTCAACCCAAGACATTTGCAGCAGTAGTTTTAAGTTATTGACCCCTCACTGCTGTCTAGTGGCTCCTCCAGTGGTGTGCACCTCACTCCCCTCTCTCCATTTTCCTTCCCCAAGCAATAATGTCTACAGTTGAAAACAAGCCCAAGACAGCAATATCTTTCCCTGCATCAAACCCTTTTGATTTTCAAGACTAATATAATTACTTTCTGTCCACTCAGAAGCACCAGGATCTGCATTAAAATATCATTATTAGTTAAAATGTTATTCTAAGTGATGTAAGACATTTATGATTTAAATTCCTTCCAAACTTCCCTAGTCTGTGCTCTGGACAGGCCATAAAAATTTATTTTGATTCCTGGAGCCCATTTTTATGGATTCATGGACATAAATGTGCTAATGAAATAAATACATAAACTGGCTTTTGGTTTTCAGGGGGTGATTGGTTAACAGGCAGATTATTTGTTTGTTCAGTGACCCTCAACTGAGTAAGTTAAAGCCATGGCACAGAAAAACTTATAAGGAGTTACTGAGATTTTTGCAACACTGTCCTTACTCCCCTTTTATTGTACTATCTTCTGAAATATCTGATATATCAACACTCCTGAAAGCATCTCCCTCTCAGAAAGAAAAGAACATGGTGTTTGAAAGTAGCTCTAAAGAACAGGGAGAGAAAAGAAATGGCAAGAAGACCTTTCATATATAAGTACATTTTTTAATATATGTGTCTATGTGTATATATATTTCTCATGCCCTTTTTGCTTTGTGCAAGGTACTCTTATTGGTTTGTAAACATATATATGTCAGTACATATATATGAATGCATTTAGAAAGAGCAGAAGGCCTGCACTGTGCTGCATGTGTCTTTGCTATTACAAAGTGACTGGTACATTATATTTATTAAAAATCAATATGTCTTTTACAGATACATCCCCAAGCCATTGCTGTCTTAATGTTCTGCCTCTAAAGAACAAGACTCGCCCATTCAGCCAAAATACAATTTTCTAGCTTGAACTCTTGGATTCAATTTGTTTTTAAAGAGAAGTCATCCATAACAGTAATAGATATGATGGCAATTTCTTTAAAATGAAAGAAAAAAAAGTCTGTTCTGCAGATTTAAGATAAAAAGATTAGAGAAGTGCAGCTGTGCACAGTGCACACAAGCTTATTCTGCTTGTTTAATTTCTAAATAGGTGTATGTGTGATTTAATATAGCATAACTAACTGAAGTGCTCAGAACTGATATAATCTTGAATCTTGCACAGATTATATCATCATTTATAAGAAATAGGTGGATGGACATCTTGCAAGGATCTCCACTTTCCCCTTGGGAGCTTGTTTGATCAAATATTAGTTCTGCATAAAGGGGATAATGCTGCTTTCAGACCGTGGAGAGCTGTTCAGTGGGTCCAGTTCAGAACTCATTTTTGGATGAGACTATGACACCTTCTATATTCTTCTATCAGGGGATGTTCAGATTGACATCAGGAAAAATTTCTCCATGGAAAGAGTTGCTAAGCATTGGAATGGGCTGCCCAGGGAGGTGGTGGAGTCAATGACCCCTTGAGATGTTTAAGAAGTGACTGGACGTGGCATTCAGTGCCATGGTTTAGCTGACGGGGTGGTGTTTGATCATCAAGATTTTGTGGTGTGATCATCAAGAATTTGAATTTGATGATCTTGGAGTTCTTTCCCAACCAAAATGATTCTGTGATACGCCATTGGTCCACTTTGTACAATTCCATAAAATGGCCAGTAGCAGACACCTGAAGACAAGTCTAAGAACAAAGTTTGTCCAGATATATTTTCCCCAAATACTCCAATTTCCAACAGTCTGTGTTGCAAAGACATCCTCTGATAGATTTTTCTGCCATGAATTTTTCATATTTTTTTTAATTTTATGCACGCACTCAGCATCCAAATACTTCAGAGCAAAGAGTTTCTCAGCTTACGTGTATTTAGACATCTGTATATTAAATTAGGATGCCATTAAGCTAAACCTGTCAGGTTTTGAATGGCATTTACATTATCAGCTTTAAGCTCAGGCAGGTAAATTCTTAGGGTTCAGTTATAAAGGAACCTTCTTAAAGCAGGAATTGCATTCTCTTAAAATGTGCAAACTTGATAGGTGGAATATCTCCTGTTAATTCTGGGAACAGCAATTCCACATGCAATTGGGTTAGTGGTTCTCTCGTCCCAGTTTACCCATCAGCTTCAGTTTGTTATTCATAGGAAAATGTTTCCCAGCACAGCAGGAGTCTGCCTGGCAAATGGGGCTCTTCCAGGCTGTCACAAGTTGAGTAATAAAAAGCTGACTGAGGAATTGGTCCCCAGCCCCTGTGCTAAAATCCCCAGTATGCCCTTTGTCAGATTGGAAATTGGATTGCAGGCCTTGGAATTAAAGAAGTAGTTGGAAGAAGATAAATTTTATTTCCAGTTCTCCAAACTTTCTCTATTGCTCTATACCAATACAGCACTCCAACTTCTAAAGTTCTGGTGGATCTCTGTTTATCAGGTCCCAGAGTCACCTAAGTAGTCTAGAAAGGCAGGAATGTTACAGAAGTTGTGCAAAATTGTTGGATGTTGACATAAATGAACTCAAACAAGAGACACATTGAAGGAAAACAGCTGAAAAAAGATTACACCAGTCTACACAACCCTTTGCAAATATATGTACAAACCCACTAGGAGTAATTTTATTTGTACTGCTATTATAAAAATTAGGAAAATACTGTCTAGGGACTTTCCAGTGCCAAATTGTTAAATTCTTTGTCCAGTATTTTGTCCTGACTGGAAGTTTTCATTGTCATGAAATAGAAATACAAAGGCAACAAAAATTTATTAACCCCGTGACCCAATAAAGAAAGGCAACCTTTGGGTCCGTGAGTAGCTGACAAAGAAAAACACCCAAAAAATTGTCCTCCAACCTACAGACTGCTAATAAAATTGTACAGCAAAAGAAACTTTTGTGCCAGAGGGTTCCTTCCAGTAGTCTAAGCATCTACAGTAAATTCCCTACATGCTGTTCAGTTAAGTTCAAATCATCTGAATTATTGAATATGACAGAGAAAACCATCCTCATATTGAAAAAGAGCTGCACACTCCTAGGGGCTGTTGAATTCAGGGAACAAAATTAGTGCCAGCCCTTCTGGTGCCATCCCACTGATGTCAACAAGCTTACATCAGCATATCTGACAGCAGAATTTAACTCCTCATTTTTATGTAAAAGAAGCTTTTATGGTAGGATTAAGAAGCCAGGCCTCTGCATGCTGAATTTAAATATGCCAGTCCCCTAAGAACGGACAGTAGACAAAAGAATAATATGTGTATATAAATTAAAACTAATGTTTGAACCTTAAAATTGTTTCTATATATTTAAAAAAACCCCATATTATGTCATCTAAAAAAATATTTGCATTTAAGTAAAAATTTAGTAAATATCTTAAGGCAAAACCAGAATTAAAATAAAAAAAGATATGTCTGGATGTAGCTATCACACAAATGGAAAATATACTGAATATTCACAGAGTTCAGTGTCATTCACTGTTCTGAGTGTTTCATGTGTAGCTTTATGTGAATGACACCATATTCAGCCACAGACAATGAGAGTCAGCTGAGATCAGAGACCAAGAACAACAACCACTGAAGAGATGTTTATAGAATACATGAATAGATGTTTCAGCCAGCCCACCTCAGAGTTTTCAGCCCTGACAGAAAAGGCAGATGGGACCACCCAGGATATCTGTCTCAGACCAGCTTTACAGTCACCTCTGCTGATTGTGATCCCAAATCCACTGTGCTAAACTCAAACACACCTGGGGACACTCTTCCCTGACATTGTCAGGATCTTCCTTGGGGTTGAGCCAATCTTTTTAAACTGAAAATTTTCAGGAATAATTCCCGTTGGAGTTTGGCATGTAGGAGATTCCAGGGTTCACTCTGAGTAGCCTGGTTGAGTGCAGCCACCCTGTTTTGAAGGGGAGAGCAGTCGGCTGCAGAGGCAGCGAACAATTTTTAAAATTGGTTCCTGATACCAAGGAATGCTTCTGATGAAGTCTAATTGTTTAAATGCTTTCATGAGTGCCTAGTTTCCATTTAATCCATCCCCACATTAAGGATCTGTGAGACAGCAATAAAATGCAGCATGAAGGACTATCACAGTTCCTGTTTGGGATCTCATCTGGAGATTGATCTTTGCAACCCTTAATAAGCATGATGCACCTCCACATTACAAACAAAGTGCACAGTTTTGTGACATCAAGGACTGTGCAACCAGCAGATATAAAGGTGACTTATTTTTTTATAAAAAAGTATTTAAATGGGGCTCCTAAGACTGAAATTGCTCATCAATCTAGCATTGTGGTAATACTGATCTACCAATCACCTCTGTGAAGAACAGAGAAGACCTGGTCAGGTCAAGCAGTTTTTAACATTTTTGTCATCAGAGTTTCATGGAAAGTCAGAGTTTTGGTTTTTAAACCCCAAGAAAAGTGTTTATATTAACATGCTTACCCTTGACTTTCCCTAAGGAAGGTGCCTAGAACTGTGTTCCTGAGGTAGATATTTAATGGAATGTGTGTACTGAGCTTTCTGGCCCAAAGTTAATAAAGATGAGGAGCAACCTGAAACTGATTTCCATGCTATAAATATAACTAATACTTTTGGCTAATTTCTAGACTTGATTTTTAATGTTTTTTTCTTTATTATAATACTGCTTAATATGCATACAATTTTTTGCATGCATGACTCTCATTGAGATATAAAATCAAGATACTGGTCATTTACCATTATTAACAACTCTATGCCAATCTCAAAGAATAATTTCTGCTTTTTTTTCCCCCCATCAAAAAAAAATCCAGCATGATTAATTACACCCTAAGCACCCTGTCAGCTATGTAAACTATTTTTGCTTGATGCCTCTTCCCAACAGTTGTTCAGTCTTGCTCTGCATTTGTAGAGAGCAGCTGAATCCTATTCCAGCATGTCCTCCAAGAAAAACAAACAGACAAACCAACAAAAAGGTGAACTTTGTTGATATGCAATTTGCCTAATCAATTAGTATTTTTCCTTGATTAATGAATTAATTTTTGCAAAATCCAATCAGATTCTGACTCTTCATCAATTTAGTGTGAGAATTAAAGAGCAATACTGCATTTAGTAATCTTAAACCAGTTCAGAATTTCTATAAACCAAAAAACAAATGCCTGACCCAAAGCTACCAAGAACACAAGAAACTGTATCACAGTGATTACAAGCTTGAGCAGAAAAAAACCTGCTAAATCTGAAACTGAGTCTGCTTTTGTAATGTTCAGCTTTATGCCATAGCCTCAGTTCCCAAAAAATGAGAACTGCACTGAAAAACTAATTTAGGATGCACTGTTACCACGTTATGGAACTTCTAGGTTTTCCAAGAGAAATATCTAAGTGTAGTCAATCCTCTCTATACAATCTTGCTAAAAGGGACACAGGTATCTTTTGTCACTTGAGTCCACCTGATTTTAATTTTTCCAAGAGAGGATATTGCAAGGACTCTTTTGGAACGTATTCTCTCTCCTTTGGTTTTTATTGGGAGATATCCTTAAATGTTTTTTTCAGAGGGTAATTCTCTTTTCCGTGAAGAGTCATTCCCTGTTAATTATTGTGAAATGTCAGCTGTATTTGAGATGGTGGTAGGAGTTTTCATTTTTCTCTTTCAAGGCAGGATTGTTCCTCACATAGCACAGAGGCTGCTAAGTCCGACTACAAAAGCAGAAGATGTTGGAATTATTTTATATTTGAAGTGACAAATTTTCATTAATTTTGAATGAATGTGGACATTGAATTGAAGACAGGTATATTGAGATATCTTCTAGAGCCATAGATATCCAGAACTATTCCTGATAAAATAAATAAATTAAAAACCTAAAATGTTTTCAATAAGGTATATGCAGGAAAATGTAAACTGAGGAGGAGGACATGCCATAAATTTTCCCAAGAATGTACAATATCATTAAACTTTATTAAAAAAATTTAAGCAGATGTTACGACCTCAATGCTTTCTGATAAAACATAAAAGTTTTGATGATATGAGACTGAAAATAGCTGACTGATTTTTACTTAAGTATAAGAACACTTTCTTGTGTGGTGGATTCAATTGCACCAGAGATTTAAAATGTGTTCTGTAAATTGCAACATAGATATTTGTTAATGGGGTATAAAAAACCCAAAGTACTCAAAAGCTGGATGTATACTAGGTGGAAACAACTATGACTTCTATCTTATAATGAAAGATCTGAAAATATGGATGCAAGGATCCATGTTTTCAGATCAACTGGATCTAAGGATTTCTTTAAAAAACCAAAATTTTCTTCAACATTTCATTGGTGATTCTATTTTCAATCACGATGTCAGTGCAAGTTCTGTGCCAATTTTTCAAAAATTTGGTATATAGGGTGATGAATTCTTTTGGAAAAGAAGCAATTAGTAATAAGTAGCTTGCATCCCATAGTGTGATGCATCAGTTTAAGGCAGACATGGTTTCTGAACACATCCTTCAACTGAGAAAAAATTCTCTCTCCCATATGTACTTCTTAGATATGTTTGAAATGCTAAATCATCTATTTCCAGAAAATATCAGGAAATGTTTCCAACATATTTCCAAAATTTATTGCAAAAAATTAAAAAGATAGCAATGTTACCTAGGGTATTATTTAGGAAATTTGGGAGTTGATAATTTTTTATGCTTTTCACTCTTTTTGTGTTGTACATGACTTAGAAATCTATTACTGTGCAACAATGAAAAAAATCTATAGTGTCACATTATATTTATTTTTAATCACTTTGATCATCCCAAAATGTATCCTCTTGACTCTGAGCATGTTCTTTCTCTATAATGCCTCACCCTCTGTTTGTTTTTTATTCTCAGATTGGCTTCACCAGCCATTTTTCAAATCTGGGAGCATGTTCTGGAAATCTGGTAAGCAATCTGCCTGAAGGAGGGACACCACCAACAACATAAATTTTGTTTTTGACAAAGAATCGTAGACCCATGGAATAATTTATGATGGAGAGGACCTCAAGAGCTGTCTAATCCAGCATTCTGCTCAAAGTCAGCTCAGCTCTGAGGTCAGGCCACATTTCTTAGGTCCTCTTTTAGTCAGGATTGAGGGTGGAGGTTGCAAAAGCTCCTTGGACAACCTGGAATGAACACTTCAGAGAGATCTCTTCAGAGTACATGCTCATTGTGATCTTTTTTTAAATAGAAAGATGCATTGTTCTACCCACAGGTGATGTTACTGTGAATAATTCAGAGATAGTAACCATCTCCTCTTGTAGGTGTTTGAGTGCGTCTCATCTGTGCACTCTAAGATCAAGTCTTACTCTACATCCCTCTAGGATTTTCTGGGAGACTCCTTGTCTGAGATTGCAAATTCAGTGCACAGAGAGTAAATTTACAAGTATTGCTTTTATGGGTAAAAATGTTCTTGTGTTCACAGCAATTATAGTAATTACCCTCACTCTACCCCCTTTTAGATTAAATAACCCTCACTTATAGTCCCTGACCTGTTCTAAAGTCACTTGTCCTTCTCTCATCACACTGAGAATGTGTCCACCTTCCCCCTGAAGGGAACCATGCTCATGCTAAAGGTTTCCGTTACTGACCTGAGCATTCTGCCACTCATGGAAAATTAATGTTTGGAGCAGCTCTGATTGCTCATCTGCCCACTCTGGCGTGTTGGTAAAATATTATCAGCAAATATTGCTCTCTATGTCTCCCTTGAAATCACAAAAAGTATGTGGAAAAATTCACCCACTGATCCAATGAATTGAATCTTTCATCCTTTGAGAAAATATAATTGAATTGGCTGTTATGGTGGTTGTTTTCAATTATTGCCTCAGAATTTATTGGCTTGTCTTCCTGCTAGAGACCTTGAAAGTTAGGCAGGGAATTCTATCCGTGACTGCCTTTAAGGAAACTGTTGTGGTAGCTAGTCTTGGTTAAATTTTAATATTTAATGTAATTGTAGTTAAAAGTGCACCTTGGCCCATTGCCATTGCTGGGCAGCAGCTGAAGCAGCAGGATGCTCCACACAACCTAAAATGATGGTAGGTAACAATATTCAAGCTATTGACTCTTATCCCTGATCAATAAAGTCCATTAGGTGTAAAAAGTTGTTTGTCCCATCCCAAGGTGATAGCTCAAGATGTGACTTTCTCATTTGTAGTGGTGATAGGGCATTACCACCACACAGTGGGGTAGAGAGGAGAAAAAATAGAGAAAGGTTATTGGCAGGGCACTTTCAGGTAATTTGTGGCAAGTATGCACCATGTAGAGCTGGACTTTGCACAAATAATGGGCCTCTGATTTTGGTACATCCATGGGAATCCATTTGGAAAGCCCTGCTGGATAAATGTTGGTAGTGATGGAACTGCAGGAGCTCAGCACAAGGCAGCACCTGAATGCAGTTTGAGGATGGCAGGAGAGTTTTGTAGCCTCAGCTGCACACTCCACTCTCTGAAATATTTTGGGTATTTAAGCCAACTAATTTAAAGCTAGCCTGAGCATCTTGCAAACCCCACTCACACACCTGAGCACAGGACAGACAGACTTTTCTGGAAAGCACCCATTCCATCTTGCTTTTGCTGCTGATGGCAAGACTGGAGGAGAAATCCAGCCTGAGCACCCAGAGCAGGCTGTGACCTTCACTGAGAAGAGACGTTGTGAGGGAAGCAGGGTGTGAAATTGGAGCTACCTGCTGCAATTCTGCAAAATTAAAATGAGATGAGCAGCCAGTGCTCCCAGCCAGCTTCTTGCAGATCAAAGCTGGGCTGCTCTGTTCCAGCAGCTGACAGGCACATGGCACTGGAACAGACTCACCAGCTGACATTGCTTCCCTGAGAAATGCCATCCCCTTGCAAAGCTGCTGCCCTTGATATAAAGGGAGCAGAGGGTCACACTCCTGTCCCTGCTGACATTTTATCACACGGGCAGATGCTCTAGCAAAACTTTTGAGGGGATTTGCTTCATCTAACATCCATCTCCTGCCAAATGTCCACTTTGATGTGCCACCTGAGTTGGCATGTGTTGAAGTCAGGACTGCTTTTTTCAAAGCTATTCTTCTTTTTTTTTTAATTTTTATTTCCCTTCCCCTTCCCCTTCCCTTCCCCTTTTTATTTTTTATATTCTCTTTTTTAATTCCTTTTATTTTAAGTGCACCATACTTTGCTCATTTGATTATTTCATAAGGTTTCTTTTAAACACATTTTTAATCTCTCTGGCTCTCTGGAATTCTCCTAGCCCACCCCTCAGTAGCCTCCTGACCCCCAGAGCTGGTGGGACATGCAGTGATGTGAAAGCAACTAAAAGAGCAATGCCTTGTTCTTGTCAGATGGCTGCTGTGGACTCTGCCTAAACCACATGCACAAAGCACTGTATCCCCACCTAAATTCTAGAAGGACTAAAAAGGGTAAGTGAACTTAAACCAAACTTTGAAACACATTGTCCCTGTGAATTTGATTCCCTGCTGTCTTGCTGCACAGGAAGGTAGGAGGCAGGCCCAGGGTGGTTTTTGGCATTTACTGAGTCACTCTTTTCATTCTTCACTGACCTGTGCAGGCTGATTTTGGCCCTGTGCACTGTGTGAGGAAAGTGAGGATCCTTCAGAAGTGCTCAGCAACATAAACCAATCATAAATGATAAATTTGTAATGTGTGATGGTACAAATCCATGTGGTGTTAAATGTTTGTGTAACTGATGGGGTAAACATATGTGACTTATCCAGGAGTCTCCCACTGCCCTGCCAACAGTATGTGATTAATTCTGTGCTAACTTTCTAATTTTTTCTAATTTTCTAATTAATTCTGTGCTAAATTTCTGAGTTACCACATGAAGATACATATATTCCTAGATTAGATATTATACAGACATAAGTCTCACTCTGTTTTACCCAAATACACCATTTTCAGCTATATCTCCATAGCCAAAAATGTTTCTTCAATATATCATACAAGCATCACCTGTCACTAAAATGAAAATGGTGGCCAAATTGACACAAAGTATTTTTTTTTTATTTTTCTGAGAAGCAAGAAATTGTCATTTCTGCCTTGCTTCTGGTGCAAACCCAATCCAAATCAGGGATAAAATAATCATTAGTAGTCTACATATAATTAGAAATTAGTATATGTATAGTTATTATTTGATTGCTATAGTTATTATTTGATTGCTATAGTTATTATTTGATGCAGGGGGAGGCTGCAAAGTGTGTGATCCTACAGCTGATGGGGCTTTCCACAGCTCATCTAACCTAGGAATGTATATTAGGACAAGAGGCAATGGTTTTAGACTGCCAGAGGCAGGGTTAGATAGGATATAGGGAAGAAATTCTTTACTGTGAGGGTGGGGAGGCCCTGGCACAGGGTGCCCAGAGAAGCTGTGGCTGCCCCTGGATCCCTGGAAGTGTCCAGGGCCAGGTTGGACAGAGCTTGGAGCAACCTGGGAGAGTGGAAGGTGTCTCTGCACAGAGCAGGGGATGGAACTGGGTAATCTTCAAGGTTTCTTCTTACCCAAACCTTCTATTATTCACAAAAGAGTAAAATCATTTAACTTGGTTCATTCCAGCTCCCGATATGAGCAATGAAGTTATCCACCCCATGGCTGACAATCAACAAGGGGTTTTGTTGCAGTGTGTTTATTTCCTCCTGAGAAAGCCTGAAAATTCCTCATCTTTGCAGGGTTTTTGAATCTTGCTGAAGTCCTGCCTACAGTCCCAGGTCCCTGTCTGTTCTTTTACCTCCCCTGCAGAGATTGATCCAGGAGGTAGCCAGGGAGGATGCCCAAAACACAGAACTTTGGCCACAACCAGGGCTCTGCTTCAGCAGCAACAGTTACATGAGGAAAGTGTTACTAAAGATTAAAAAAATTATTAATATCTAGTTTCCTCCTCACCTGTAGGGACAAACCAGGCATCACAGATGAATGCTGCAGCCAGCCAGGTACGAAAAGTATATGGTGAGAGCAGCTCCCATCACTTATCTTCTGAGCACTGATGCTT
The DNA here is from genome assembly GCA_013399945.1 of Ploceus nigricollis. NCBI lineage: Eukaryota > Metazoa > Chordata > Aves > Passeriformes > Ploceidae > Ploceus > Ploceus nigricollis. The sequence continues at coordinate 230,921 of VXBC01004083.1, read as the reverse complement.
TCCAAGCAATTACAGCTCACATCCTTCCTCAGCCAGGCATGTGCCCTAACCACTAGACAGAGTCATGATTCTTTTTCCTCCTTCCCTGTAGCCTGATGAATCTTTAATTCTTTCATTAAAGCTGGAGCAGCTTCAGCAAGAAGACTTGTCACGGCCTCCCATTTTGGTGACTAAATTTATTTCCATTAATCTGTTGCTAGCAGCTTTTTACTGCTTGTGGCTCACTCGCTTGGAGAAGTTTTTGCTGACATGATTGTGTTGGCTGTTCCTCTGCCAGTCTGTCCTTGGGTACTGGCACCTGATCTGTTGACCAATTTCATCAAGCTTGAAAGAAGGATGGAAGTTTTGCAGATAACTGAGTACTGAAAAGCATTATAAAGATGGGCAGGTGGCTAGGGAAGGAAAGATTAATCAGTTTGGCAAAAAGGAGGCAGAGCTCAAGTGTCAGCCTTTCCACTTAACAATGGGATTGTTTCACGTTGCAACCAGGCTGCAGCTGTGCCTTTGCTTCCCCTTGTGCGATGACATGACACTCGTTGGTGGGAAGAGTAACACCGTGAATTTCAAATTCCAGCAGTTCAGGCTCTGCTCCTTCTGATGAAAGTAACTATTTTCCTTCAGAATTGCATGCCCAGGAAATTAAATTAAATGATATTGTTGGTTCTTGTTTGTCTGCTACTTCTGTCCTGTTCTTACAATATTTATATAAAGTCATGACAATTTAACTTTTTAAGATTACTGATAACAATGGTGATTAAGTAAATGTTATTATGACCTGTTAATGGAAAAGAAAAATCCCAGTTGGATTCTCAGCTCTTGGTTTACCAGTACTTTCCTACTCCTTGGGAAAAAAACCTAAAAATTATTAAAAAGGACACGGGGAACTTGGAAAATTATGTATTTATTGTAGGAAATACCCTAAGCAATATTTGGGAAAAAAAAAATATTCAAGGTTCACATTTGATACCTGGAGTTGAATTAAAGAGAAAGAGAGAAATGAAGGTAGGAAAGCAAACATTGCTTCGAAAAAAACTGTTCAAATACCTGATCTTGGGAGGAAAATGTTGATAATCTTGGGAGGAAATGTTGATAATCTCCAAATTTTAGTCATGATATCTTGAAATGTACAATGATTTACTTTTCTCTGATTTTATCTCCCCTAAGCATCTGGGCTTTGACATCTCATTTTCTCCCATACCAGTGACCAACACATTAGAGTCTTCATTTCAATAAATTTAATTTTCATTTACTCCTTCAGGCAGGCTATATGGTGAAAAGGTTACCCAGCTTCATTTATCAAGTGCCAGAGCTATCTTGCTTTTCTGATTCTTAAATTATCCTAAATACATCTGTACCCTGCACCAAAATTAATTTACACACTAACCAAATTTGGAATGGGAGGAGTTATCCAAATCTGGAAAGGCCCAGTCAGTCAATTCAAATGTGAGTTTATTTATAACTTGTTCGTTCAGTCACTTGGGAAGAGAGATGAAGGCTGGTCTGGCTCCTCTCCCTGGCTCTCAGTGATGCTGTGCTGTCTGTTAAAGCACTGATTTAACAGGGAAGTACCAAAACTGATCTACTTTAAGATGTGAAAAACTCAGGTGATCACAAAAGCAAACAACTCTGTTGCTTGAAATCAAAATTCACTCTTAGTAAAAGCAAAAAGGCTGGTTGAGATCCTCAGTAGCTGAAACAAAGGATAAGTACAGCTGAGGAACACCAGAATTGTCCTTTATGAGTACAATCCTACAGTTGTTCTTTGCATTCATTGATTTTTATAAGACCCACACTAACTCTGTCATTTAGTGATGTGACAATCAACCTTGTCTTTAATTAGGAAGTATAAAAACCACCATGAATATTTCATCTCAGTAGGAGTCTTCCTTTTGAAATGGGAAGGAAGTGGCTGTTCTTGACATTTCTCATGAACTTTTGTCTCTTACATTTCCATAGTAATGGTCTCCAGTGAGCCACCAATCTCCAGATACCTCAACCCAGAAAATTAAACAAAACCAAAATATTTTAAGAGATCAGAAAGTAATCTTGAAGAGAACTTGTTTAATCCAATACATCCTAGAATTGTCAGAAGCTAAAGGAAAATGTAATTTCTAGATAAAACAGAAGCTTTACTCTTTTTTACAATTCAGGACAGTTTCTGACCCCTTCTCATGCTGGTGTGACTAGTCAGCACAATAAGTGCCTTCACTTTCTTACTTAGAGGAATATATTATTCAGTCTGAGAATATTTTCCTAATATTCCAAACTCTGGCAGATATCAAATGAAAGAAGGTAATGCATTACATTAACAAAAGAACAGGTAGCTACTTTTTGAGAAGAGTAAAACTGAGTCTACGCAATTAAATAGAATATACAGATATCAAAAAAAAAGAAGTAAGTGCTTCTTAAACTGCCAATTCTGTGTAAGTAATAAAAAAAAAGATGAATAGAAATTTCTGTTAGCTCACTGATAGTGGATGGCATTTTCTTTTTTTAAAATCTTTTTAAAATTTATTTTTAATTTTGGAACATGACTTCAAATTTCATTAGATGCCCAATTAATTCTTACCTCTTCAATTAGATTTTCACTGAACTTTCTGTGACTTCCACCAGCTGCAAACAACATCTAACTAGAATGTAACATTGTCTCTTTTTCACCCATTCCAAAGAGGTTATTTAAGTGTAGTTATGAACTTTAAAGAAGGGGCAGGGAAGCATGAATGCCCTGCTAGAAGGGAAATCCATCCATCTATACCAGGAGAAAACACACAGAAATAAAAAACCTTGAGCAGCCTGGTCTAGTGAAAGGTGTCCCTTCCCATGACAGGGTGGTTGGAATTATAAGATCTTTAAGGTCCTTTCCAACCCAAACTATTCTATTGTTCTATGATTCTATGATTATTTGGAAATAAATAAATTATTGTCCTTTCCTGAGCAATTTTTTTTCAAAGATCCTGGGACCCCAGAGCTGAAAATGGCAGAGTTTGGAAATGTACATCTTGCATGATGAGAAAGAAAACAGGAAACTATGAAAAGCAAAATCAAAGCTAGACCTGTTCCATTTTTTATGTGGTTGAAGGGAGTCTAGTTCATTGTGGGTATGAAATAACTGTCCTAGGCTGCAAATGCAAGATGTGGCTGGGTGTGTGTATCCTATTGCCATCTGTCAGAGGTGGGGCAGGTATCTGCTGTTCATNGTGTTGTTTTGTATTACTGCATTTTTATTTTTCCTGATAAAGAACTGTTATTCCTACTCCCACATCTTTGCCTGAAAACCCCTTAATTTCAAAATTATAATAATTTGGAGGGAGGGGGTTTACATTTTCCATTTCAAGGAAGGCTCCTGCCTTCCTTAGCAGACGTGTCCTTTCAAAGCAAGACACTAACTAAATGCATGAGGTATTTAATTTGCTCTATTTCGTAATAGAAGGAAAGCAGAAGGTTCTGAGCAGGAAGGCTCCAAACCTTCTCTGGCGGCACTGAGGGCAGCTGCTGGAGAAGTGACACCTCCTGCTGTGCCTTCTGGCTCTGATTCCCTGGGCACTTCACATCAGCTGCTGCTCCTGCCACCTAATGATAAGACTACCATTATTAGCTTATCTCTCTGGGGGAGGAAGACACTTGCACAGGTTTCTGATTCAGGGCCAGAGGTTAGAGACGTGGCACCAGAATGTGGAGCAGTGGGAGAACATGACAGGTGGAGGAGGGATGCTGAGCCATGGAATGAGAAGGTAATTACAATTTCATAGAGCAAATGGGTGGCAACAGTAAGGGAAGAAGCAAAAGAAAGTCAGGAAATCCTGGGAAACAGGAAGAAAAAATGTGGGTTTTTTTGCCTGTACAACCAATTAAGCCATGCCATAGGGGTCAACCTGTAGGGAATCTAACCCTTAGGGGTAAAGACTATATCTTCCTTTAACGGTCTAAATATTAAGAAAAGATACAAAGATACATCAGAGAAAAGTAACACTCAAAAATATTAGCAAAGCCATGGAAATATAGGCCTGATTTTTATATCAGAATAATAGCCTAAATTCCCAATTGGGTATGTTGCTAAAATACAGAACAGAGCTAAAAGTAATGTGTTTAATTAAGTCACAGTGGAAAAGAGTTTTAAAAGATTTTGTAGACAGAAGTTATTTCTTACATCCTAGAGGTCTTGTCTAATATATCAGTAGCCAAACCCCCAACCAACCACAAATTCTTCCACAAACAAACAATCAAACAAAATTCAAAATCTCTTGTGGTTTCTAAAGTACAGCTGGAATTTAAAAAACCCAACTACTTACTTGAGGGCATATAAAAAAAAGCATAAGGAATAAGAGAGATAGAATTACAACTCTTTCAAGATTAGAGAAAAAAAGCCCAATTTTCACAGTTGTCACTAAAGAAATCTGTGCAAGACTTGTGTTGTTTGAAATATTCATAAGCGATCCAAAAAAGGGAACAAGTAGAGAAGTGACAAAATTTGCAAATGACAGAAAATGATTCAGGACATTTTAAACTGAAAGACATGCAAGAAATTGCAGCAGGTTTTCCTGATGCTGGGTGATGAAGAGCTACAGTTGCTGATGGAAGACAGTTCTTGTTAAATGCAAAGGAGTAAACACAGGGCAGAAATTCTCACTGTACATAAAGAGAGGCAACTGCTCAATTACCTTTTGCCAGTCCTGAAAGGATCAGAGTCAGTGTTTCTGGTCTCTTCAGAAATCCTGCTCAGTAATAAAGAGCTTTCACGAAGGCAAATAGAGCTCTGCTGTTAAAAATGGTAGAGAATAAAACACAAAAAAATTAAGGGAAAAAATTTAAGAGAAATACTTAACTTTGTGCCTGTTTAGAAATTCTTTTCTTGACTTGGAAAAGGAGATAGGATTAAAAAAATAGATAAGAGCAAAGTAATGAACAATCTTCTCTATAAAGTATTTTGAGCAGTTTTGCAAATTTAAGCAAGTAGTATGAGACTTTTCAAATGACAAAAGTGAGGGAGAGTATGACAGAGACCAACAAAATCATGAGCTGCATGGAGAAAGGGAATGAGGAATGGTCAGGAGAAAAGTCTTGCAATAGTCACTTTTGAGAACAGAAAAAAAATCAAGTAAGCTGCTCTGAAACTGATAGAAATAATCTTTTTTTTTTTCACCCAGTATATGATTAGACAGTGGAATTCAGTGGGGTTTTCAGAAGGTCAGAAACTGAATTGGTTCAAAATCAGACACATTTGTGGGAGAGAGCTCTTGTGGCAACTGCTGTAAATCCATCCTGCAGCAGAGGTGGCAAAGGATGAGAGAAGGTGGGAAGACTGGAGAAACACAGCACTCTGGGCACTCCAAAAAACTGGTGTTTTGAGCAGGTGTTTTATCCAACACCTTAGGACCACAAACATTTTGTCAGCTTTCAGCTCTTTCACCACTTGTTTATTTAGACAGAAGTGCCACAGAATTCTTGAAATTATGCCTCATGTCTTTAAATGAATTGCTTCCATTATTTGTTTGTTTGCTTATTTAAGGTGTGTGAAAACAGTGTTTAAGTGTCAAAGAGACTTTCTTCTGCTTCTCCTGTGGTGTCAATGGCCCAGAACAGAAGGTAAATCAGTTTAGGGTAAGGTATTTTCTTTCTATTTCAATAGCTTGATTAGATATGTTGAACTCTAAAAATCTCCCCTGGCAAAAAATATATTCTGGTTTCACTGTCTGCTGTTATCTATTTTATCTATGTCAACATATACTTATTTCATGGACCCCTGAAAAGCTTTTAACATGATAGTGATGAGTACTGCAGCTTTCCCTGGCCTGCCCTTTCTGACTGCTTGGATAGTCATTAATCCTGTATTTCACAAAGTAGTAATTCCTGTATTTTGCAAGCAGACTGAAGGTAAATTGACAAATTAAATTCTCCATGTATTCTGCAACAGAAAAATGCAATGCTAGTGAATCCTTGCAATGCCTTAAATCCCTCATAAGTACTTGTAAACTGTGATTTAATACCCTCTTCACTGCCTTTCACTAGTCTAAATGTGTTCAGCTCTTGAATCCCTTCCTAGTAAGAGTCCTTCTGTTTGGAGGAAGCTGGGAAATTGTTTAGATAAGCAAACGAGTGCTCACAACGTTGTCTCAGTGAACTTTCTGTTAGTTTTTGGAAAGATTCCAGATTCCAATTTAAAGTAAAATGCACCAGGCTGAGCTCAGGGGGGTGGAGAAGTGAATTAAAAAACTGATTCAGCTGCAACAACAAATATAAGTTTGACCCAGGATTTAGCTTTGGCAAGGTGCTCCAAGTAGTTTCCTTAAGCAGTCTAAGGAGGAATGGTTTATTTGAACAAGTTCAAATGATGAAATATCTTAACACTGGGGTTAGTTATCGTGTTTACCAGGCACAGAGAAACATTGATTTAGTAGATGTGGCACTTGTTTTGCATGTAATACACTATAATCACACAGTTTAGTGCTTCCTGTACTGCAGTGAATTTTGCATACAAATGTTCCCCATCAGCTCTCCTTTCTGCTCTTCCCCTCTTTCCAAACCCCTGCCCTTCCAAGAATAAATGTTCTGTTGCTTCTGTAGGAGTTAAAGAAGTTTAATCCTTTTTTTTTTTTTTCTTTTGGCTAATGTAAGCAGGAATGCTGCAAAATACTATATTCATCTTAAATCTGCTTTCTTGGTATTCAAATTTGCAGCAAATCAACCTTTGGCTTCAGATTCCCTGACAAAGGCTTAAAGACACACACAGCTGCCTATATACAACCATAAACTCCATGTTTTCTAACAGCAAAGGTCTTGGCTAACCTCTTTTTCAACTTTGCTCCTAAGTGCCTATTAACTTAGATTATTCAGATCTGTGGCTTTCCATTCTCCTTGGAAATAGTATAACTGTTTTCTAAATTGTAGCCAAACTGCTTTTATCACTACCTATGTTTCTCACCAGCACCAGGAACTGCTGTTCCAAGAAAGAAATCCCAGATACCACTGAAATTAATGGATTTGCTTCTCTTCCAAGTAAAGGCAAAGGGAATTTCTTTCCAACACAGCACATCAGAGGTGCTCAGAAGATCATTGAGTTTTGGCCTCTAATTTGGTGTGACCTTCTCTCAGCTGTTCCCTAAATTGAATCTCAGCTGATAATCATTGAATGGCTCAGTCCTTTTATGTTCATTTTTTTTTCTCTGTCCCATTTCACAAATGGAATTGATTGTTGCCAAACGAGGCAGAGCTGTTTGGAGTAAGAGTCTTGGCATTAACAGTCCTGGCAGTCCTGTTAGATTTGTTTAGTTTCCCTTCTAATCTCTGCATCCAATCCCAACTTCACAATTTGCCAATCTAGAAGGCTTAAAAACACTCAAACAAAAAACACCACCTGACACTGAAGTGGTTTGATTTCCTTGGTATCATTATTTTCATTCTGGTTTATTCTCTCATTTTGCCTTTTTTCCCCTAAATTGTTAAGCTACCTGTGTTGCCTATGCTCCACCATCTCCATATGCCAGCCAGCACATGCTGGGGTAGCATGGACACTGTGGCATAACTGTCCTCTTTGCTGTGCCTGAAAACCTTTTCCAGGACAAGGAGGTGATATTAAATCAGTGGGTCCAGAAGAGTTTAACACTTCTAACACTTTACTTAAAAAATACCTGGCAGTGAGATTTAAACCCTGACTCCACCAGGGTCTGATGGTCCCCAGTGAAACTGTTGTAGGGGAAAACACTGAGGATAAAAGACCTGGATGGACAAATCACAGCTCCTCCAGACTTCCCTGTACAAGCTGGAAAACCTTTAAAATTGGTCCTGCTTGCAGAGAAGTAGCATGTTTTAATTGTGTCAAAAGCATAGTTCAACTATTGCTTTATTAAACCATCTATTTTGAATAGGCTTGTATCTTACTGCCTGGTTTCAGGATGTAAATGTGCATAGTTCCTCTCCAGAAAGCAGGCTACATAAATAAATAAACAAACAGATGAAGGATTTTGGATTAATACTTTAGAAAATTTGGGGCTAATTCTGAGAGATTTTGAAATGGCATTTCTATTTATCTGGATGGATATTCAGCTCTGGGAATCCGTAGAAAATCTCTGTCAATCTAGGATTTAGCAAGATTAACCTCCTTTCAAACCAAGTTTTTTTTGAGACTGACAGCTCCTTTTTATCTCTTTAAGCTATTACTGCCAGTTAGTAGAAGCTTTCTTGAACAAAAAATAACAGCTTATTTTAATCTTGATTCAGGAAAAGTTAATTTTGTACACTTACTCAAGTTCCACAGAGACCTAATCAGAGTCCTAAATGCCATTCTGACTAGAAATCCTAGGTCATGACCTTCAAAAACATCTTATAAATAAATATAGTCCCCCAATTCAATAATGTGCTAAAAATATCAGCACTGAAATCTCAACTAATGGCATTTTGCAATTAAATATTAAAACTAGCAAAAAATATAATGGGTAGAATGTATATCAATTGCATCCCCTTTTCTTGACACTAACAATTCTCATCAGATTTGGATTTGAACAATATGTATTTGTAAGCATTGGAGTAATTTTCTGAGCACCTTTCTGAGCTATAGGCTGTCCAACTCTTTCTGGTTCATCTGCTGACAAGCTCCTTTAATTTGACTATTTTTCATTTAGCTTTTCCAGGCAGGAGCAGCCATGGTTAAAGCAAGCTGGTATTCCACTGTCTCAGAGAGGACTCAACGAGACAGGTCAGTAACTACTGCAAAGCACACCTGTGATTGTTGGACAACCAGAAATCCAAACTGTAGTAATAACAGGTAGAGCAGATAGAACTTGGCTAAACTCATCTCCATGTCTGATATCTTGCTTTGATGGGAATTTTATTTATGAGTACAGATGTTTTGTATTCTGCTTACTGTTCTTGTAGAGGAAGAAAGGAGAGATGAGCTCTCATGTTTGGGCAAGTTTGATTTCTGGTGTAACTTTAATGGTCTTTGGTCCTTCATCTCCTTAAGCACAATCTATGTCTTTAACTCATCTTGTGCCTGTTTCATGCATTTATAACATTTTCTCATACTACACTATTTGCTTAAATTCTCTTCCATCAGCTCTCTGAATTCTGACAGACAGGAGTTTTGAAATACAAAGAACAAAATAAGATTTAAAAAGCAGTTTACATGCCACTAACTTCCCACACAATTAGCAAGCAAAAGCTTCTGGACATTTGTAACACCAAATTTCAGCAACCATAATTAAGTTATGCTCAGTGTAGGTTGATTTCTCTCATTACATGAACAGTCTAGCACTGCAGTGTGATGCTACAGTGAAATAACAGTGAACTTCAGCTGCTGTAGGTTGTTATTAAATAATTATTTTAGTGTTAAGGCTCCTTTTGCATTTAAATCCCAGCCTGGCTTCCTGCCTAGAATAGCAACTGTCTCATTTGGTTAGAGACAGTCCCATGGGAAGGAGCATATATGACATATGCAGGCATATATTTGTGTCCCTGAGTGTGCTATACTGAGCTGGTCTTTTCTCAGCACACATGAAAATAAACATATGTGGTGCAAAAGCTTCAGCAGATAAAGTTACAGCCTGCAAGAGAGGTAAAAGAAGTGGGAACAGATAATTAAAGAAATAGTTTAAGAAAGACTTTTTTGGGTGATGTATGAAAGCTGAGTAATTTCCATATTGAAAGAAAAATTTTTAAATATTCACACAAATTTCATGTCCACATGTAAAGGCCTAGGTCTGATTGTCTTTCCATCTTTCCTTGCTTTAAACACTGATTTGATGTTTGGACACTAAGAAAATTATATTGGTCTGAACTTCATCTAATTGTTTTGTGAAATGAGTTTCCAGTTCTGCAATGATTTCTATTCCTTGATTCCTGTAACCAGCTGAGTAAGCTAATAAATATGTAAAGGTGATTCAATTAAAAATGGCATTGAAAAGCAGGAAAATCCAGAGTTATATGAATAATTTCACACCACGTGCAAAATTGTCAAATTCTATCAGCTCGCCTTGTGTAAAATGAAAATAGCATTTTTTGACAAGTCAAGCAGCATACACAGGCTAAGAGGGCAATTTGTCCATCTTGCTGTGTAAATACACTTGGAAAACAGAATTATGGGGGGAAAAATACTGTAGGGAACTTGATAAAAAGCTTTAATGCAGGATAGGACTCATGTCTGTTGTTGTTTAAATGTTAGATGTCTGAGTGCCTGCTAGGAATTGGGTTGTCCCAGTAAAAGGCCCATCACACACTGGCAGGGACCTTTTACACAGACTGGATGAATTTCCCTCTGAGGATTCTTTATTTTATTTTTTTTCCCAATGGTTATAAATGTGCTAAGTAGCTCAGATGTACTCATCTAACTTTTAGATGAGTCTGGTTAGATTACTTTCTCCCTTCACCCTCTACAAACTGTTTCTGGGTAATTCAGAGTACTTACAATTGTCTTTGGACTCTGAACAGGAAGGTATTTATTGTCAGGAAAATAGGAAAACCATCACCTACCCCACCATTACTTGCTTTATTTGCTTTCTTGATGTGTTTCTGCTCCTCATTTCATGGATGGTTTTGTAATACAGCCCAGCAACGACACACACATTTTGTGTCTTATTAAATATTCTTTAATTTATTTTTATTTTTTTATTTAGATACACAGAGGGATTAAAACATGAGTGAGCACTATCTAAATGCTGGGGGGGTTATCCAAATGTATGTCAATCATACATTTGGAGATAAAAAAACATACTGTACAGTTTGATAATGACTAAAATCAAGGAGAATCATTTTCCCTTGACCATACATTAAGCAGGAATAAAGCAGAGGCCTTGTTATGAAGTAGAAAGTATATGTCCAAGTGTATTAAATTTTAAAAAGGGCTTTCTAACAGAGGAAAAAGCAGAGAGTAAAAATCCATGTTCAAGAAGGAAGACTTGTTGAAGTATAAAAGGGCAATTTGCCAAAAGAATTATGTTTCTGAAGGAAGCAGTGCATGCCAATTTTTAATCCAAAGCAAAATGTCTGTAGCTGAGGTCTTAACTTCTGGAACAAAAGGATTGTATGCTACATAACACTTGTAAAACAAGCAAGTAATCTGTGCACATGCCTGTGCAAGAAATGAATGGAATAGTCTCAATTTATAAATGAGTCATAGTGAATCCTTAACATTTTTAATTAGTTTGTTCAGTTCCACTACAGGGAAGCCAGAATAGGAACGAGGATGGCATGGTAATAAGACCCTGTACTGAAAAGAAACCCCAAAGCCCCAAAGAAACACTGCCTACATTCTTCAGCTGAGTAAACCTGATGTTCTAGACCTCCTCCAAACTTTCATGTATGTGATTGGATGCAGCCCTTCATAACAGAACTAGATATATTAATTGGCCTGTGTTCTTGAATAAGAAAGAATTAAGACAGGCACCAGTCCATGTTGTGGATATATGAAGACAGGCTGAGAGCTGGGGTAGTCAAACATTGAGAAAATGAGGTTCCAAGGAGGTGTTTTTAGCACCTTTCAGTACCTAAAGGGGCTACAGGAGAGCTGGAGAGGGATTTTACAAGGGAATGTAGTCATAGGACAAGAGATAATGGTTTTAAACTGGAAGAGGGCAGATTTAGATTAGATTTTCTTTAACATGTGGGATTGGTGTGTACATCCTTCAGCCCCATCACTGCCAGAAAAGACATCAGCAGAATTCTTCTGTCCTGCAGGTGGGTGTTGGAGTGGCAGATCTGGTATGGTGTGCTGTCAACACTGGGATGTAGTGTGAGGCTTTGAGGCTTTAAAATGAAATTCACTTGGTTCCCTAGAGCATCACTTGGAGTATTTGGGATTATACAGAATTATCCAGTTAGTTTTAAGAGACTGTGCTAAACTGGAAATGTATCATGGAATCATAGAATGGTCTGGGTTGGAAGGGACCTTAAGGATCATCTGGTTCTAACACCACCCACCAGATCAAGTTGCTTAGTGCCCCATCCAACCTGGCCTATACACACTGNATGGGATGCTGGAATTTTCTCAGCCATGCAGGGACACTCACTGGTCCATTAACAGAAGATAATTAATAATTAATGGCCCATGGACAGAAGATAATTAATAATTAATGGCCCATGGACAGAAGATATCTCCTGGAGGGAGGATTGGTTGTGGGAGAGATAAAGAAAACTGCCCAATGAACAGCAGATACCTGCCCCACCTCTGACAGATGGCAATAGGATACACATCCCCATTTCCACTGTAAGACACTGGGTCATTTTGAATCTCAAGGCCAAGGCTTGGAGGAACACCAATAAAACCTTAAAGGTGCTCTGAAATTTGCTGAGTAAACTGCAGGCACAAACCTCACAGCTGGTGTGAAAGAACAACACAACAACCAAAAACATTTCTCCCTTGCCAATTTTGAAAGAATGCTCTCTTTTCTAAATGCAGTGCTTTAATGTTTTGCTTTGGTGGAAGACGTAAAGGCTATTTTTGTACTTCTGAAGAAAACAGCTTAGAGTTAACTGCCAACTCCAGCCCTTTGAGGCATTTGTTTTGCCAGTAGCAGTTCCATAAAGAGTCTTGGCTTATCTCCTCTTCACCTCCACAGTGGATGTTGTTATTGCCGGTCTGCAGATAAACTCAGCTTTGTCTCAGGAGGCTGGAGACTGCACATGAGATATGGATAAAAAGGAAAGAAATCTCTTCTTGAGACCTGTATGTGATTAATCACTGGCTGATATTCCCTCCACTTCTTTATAGGTTGCATAAGACTCCTGACTAATCCCCCTGAAGGGCTGTAATTTGTAACAAAGCTAAAGTGAACAATATTATTTTAAAACAAAACAAGTAGCATATAGGAACAGAAGCCAGTAAATACACACAGGGCAGATCCTGTGAAAGTAAATTGATAAAAATTCAATTTGATGAGGTTAATTATGCTCAGAAGGGCTTTTCCTGCCTTAAAGAAAATCTGTTTTGGTTCCATGTATGATATGGATAATGCTTAATGGACACTTGTGGGTATTGGAATATAGTTGCTTTGTGGCTGTATGTGCTTTTCAATGGCCTAGTCATAGGTGTGGGAAAGCCCTAAAATAAAGCAAAATTCAAAATTCTGTACTTCTAAGGCATAAGTACTTCCTGGGGCCTACCTCTCACCTTTCAATAAAACGAGAAAATGCCAATCTATCAAAACTATGGTGCTGCATTCATGACAGGCACAGCTGGCTCCCTGCAAAGAAACAGCATTGCAGATGAAAGATCAGACAAAAGTTTTCATCATTTTAGAATGTACTTCTTACCTAAAAACTTCTTGTCAAGAAAAAAATTCTTAATCATCTGCCTGAGGAAACCCAGGAATCTGTTAAGTTTGGGGCTGAGAAAGTTTTAGCTCTCTAAAAGTACGTGGTCTCTCGAGGTCACAGCCCTGGGAGGCAACATGCCTTGCTCTAATCAGAATGTGTCTCCAGAGCAGCCAAGAGCACGTTTAAGTATTCATGGTTCCTTGTACCTGACACAGGCATGCAAAGGAAAGACCTTTCAGAAAACAGTTCAGCTGCCTTTGTGAGTTCAGATAATAAAAAAATCTTCTTGTTAAATTATTATTTTTATTATTATTTTTCAAAGAATTCTGAATAAACACTAACATTTTTTATTCCTCACTCCCAATCTGTGTACTGTCTTTCAAATGACATATCACACCACTGTATTGGCATTTCAAAGGTGAAACTGGATTTTCTAGCATGATTATTTTCTTTGCAAGCCATATCCTTTCCAGAAGTAATAGTTGTTAAAAATACAATTTACCCATCTACCACAAGTCTTGCATGGGCACCTAGGCACGTGGTTAGTGATCAAGTCCATTCCCAGGTTCTGCCTTTACAAGTATGAATAATGGAGCACAAAACTCAGTCTAAATAGGTTTTCCTTTCTCTGCTTGATGTAGGCTTTTGAATTTCTTATAAAACATTTTCCCCTTCCACAAGCATAGAGAAGAATGGATCAGTGTTTCAAGATTTTTCTTGACACAGATGACAGCAATTCCCAGATTTAAAACTATGGAGTTTTAGAAGTTTTTTCCCCAGGCTTCACTATCCCTGAAGGAAGGGTATTTGAGATCCCAGCTGATCTCACCTAATGTCTATTTTAATCTCTTCACAGACACTACTCAAGCTCATTCTATGTTCTCCTTTACAAATTCCCCTCTCCTCAAAACTTACTAAGAAAAAAATGCATTCTATCTCAATCTTTCATTATTTTAAAAGTATAAATCTGAATTAAGTTTCTGTGTCCTTTGATTACAATATTGCTCATATTCCCATTCCTATTTATATTCTGCATTATTGAATGTAGGTAATTAGAACTATATTATAATGCTGGCAAGATTGCACCAATTATTAGAATGAAGAGTGAGAGTGCTTTCCTAATACTGGTCAAAATTACATCAACTAAACAGTCTTCAAATTTTACAAAAGCAAAAACATTGGATATAACTTGTGTTTCATCTTGTTTGTCTAGCTTTAGAACAGGTACTGCCAAGCCAAGAATGGACCCAAACATTCCTCTTTAAATCTTTAAGTCTGTAGCCTTATTTCTTTCACAAAGCTTTGGGTAATCATGGTGTCTCTCCTGTCAACCCTTCTCAGCAACATGAATTGTGAACAAAAATGTGACATCAGTTCCTCATTTCTTTCCTTTCCCTCAACTTTTCATTGCCCAGGTCCCTGGGACAATCCCAGAGATTGCATGTCAGTACCCTTTTTTCCTTTTTCATTTGCAATATATTTTAGACATCAAAATGTACTGCGAGATGAACATAGATTTTCTTTTCCAGAGGTTGATATGAGGTACAAAGTAATTAGGGGACATCTTTATGTCACGAATTAAATCTGTGGTTCATCTGGGTATTCAGCTTTGAAATCTCAAATTCCACATTACTGACTGGCAAAATACATCAAAACTTCCTTACAGCTGGCAGTCTCAGCTCTGTGTTTATGCAAGAAGATGGAATTTGGAAGGTGCCAAGGTGGCTTTTAACTCAAATAACTCTTTATCTGTTAAAATTAATCAAATTTTTCTTCAAGTATCCAGACAGCAATCAAACTGAATCCAGAGGAAAAAAAAAACCAGTAGAAAAAGTCTTTTATTTGCTGGGGAACATAATAGGATCTAGAGTGGACTACCTACTATCTTATTCAGAAATGCTTTAAAATATTTAAAATCTATTTGGCTGATTCTGCCAGAGAGTCTGGGAATTCATTAGGATATAAAGGTATTTGTGGTCTGCAGGGAATAGTTTAAAATGGATGGCCACAGGTACCGATGAATAACTTATTTGTCACATTTGAGTCATAACATTTCACAGCCTAATAAGGAAAGATGTGCAGTTTTATGTGTTTAATTTACATATGTAAAACTGAATTGAGCACTTCTTTGCACGCCCTAGCACAGTAAATAACAGTAGATTTGTGATAACAGCATTAGCTACAGCAGGTTCATGAATTACTATGGAATGTATCCCAGTACAATTTCAATACAGCCCATTTTTCTTCTCCCTCTTTGCTGCTGCTCTAAATTCTTTATCTGGGAAGCTGGAGACTAAATATAGCATTCACTATGCCTTGAACTGGGAGGGATGGACAGACT
Organism: Ploceus nigricollis; assembly: GCA_013399945.1. Lineage (NCBI taxonomy): Eukaryota > Metazoa > Chordata > Aves > Passeriformes > Ploceidae > Ploceus > Ploceus nigricollis. Next base: position 215,338 of record VXBC01004083.1, on the reverse strand, counting down.
CAAGATGGCTTTGAAGATTATATATCTATGATTGCACGAATATTCATGTTTGCAGAAAAAAAAATATTATCTTTGGTTATTCCAACAGAACTGTACATTTTGTTAGCCCTGGGTTAGCCCTAGCATAGGAAGGAAGGTTCTCACAGGGTCAGAAGGAAAGAATCAGGATTAAAACTCTCTTCTTTTCTGCCCATCAGTGTTTCCCTGGTTTTTATGATCTTTTCCTAAGCACCCTCAACCATTCAGAGGACACAGGGGCAGAAAGGATATTTACCCTTGTAGGACCTTCCTGCACAGCCAGGTGGTCAGGAAGGTTAGGCAAGAGTTGCCTGCTCTGAGGGGTTCATTTCTTTTTTGAGTCCTGTATAAAGTTTCCAAAGAGGAAATGAAACATGAAATCCCTTTTCCTAGACCAGATCTCTCATCATTAGGCTTAAGATTTTTCTGTATCCTTTATCCAGTACCAGTAGAAGGGCAGCAATTAGGAACTTTTCCCTGGAATGAAAAAGATAGAAGATTTAATCTCTTTAGTCCCCTCTCAGTTCTTTTAAAATATATATATTTAAATCCATAACAGAGCATGGAATCTAGACTAGGAAGCAGAGAATGAATGAATTTGTATTCACATCCATATTTAGTGTTTCTCACTTGTTCTATCCAGGACATTTCTCAAATCTCTGGACATTTCATGGGGCTTTTTCCCAGATTTTTTTTCATCTTTTTGTTCTTCTGTTGAGGTACATTGCTCTCTCCCTGTCTTATATTGGTCACTGATGCTTTTAGAGTTTGGATCCTGTGCCAGAGGCTTCCAGCTCAAGGGTGAGAGTCTGACTCTCTTCTGCCACTGCACATATTCTATAGATAGTAAAAATGACATTTTGCATATGAATTTATCTTTCATTGTAATGTGCCCACATTGCAGACAGCCTCATGCCACCGTGTGAGCAATTTATTCAGGGAAATTTCTTGGAAAAATAGGAGAAAGCACATAAAAATTTGGAACTCAGTGGAAACTCAGGTATGATTATTCAGTGCACCCTGAGATAGCTATGTGCCTTTTTCAGGAATCATACAATGAATTTCACATTTTCTGAGAATAAAATTGATTGAGAATTTGCAGTTAAAGCTTGTTTGCATTTCATAAAAGAATGACCAGATTGATGTGAATTTTGGTGAACTGCTGGTGACAAGCAAGAAGGTTTTCAATCAGCCTTTCTGGAAAGAAACTTTGAGGAGTTTTTTTCAAGGGAATTAGTCAGGACTCCCAGTCACACAGGTGAGCTGGCTCCCCATACTGCCATGAGGATTGGGAGCCAGCTCACCTGTGAATTCATGCTGGCCAGGCAGACAGGTGAAATCTGTGATGTCCCTGGGACAGGGCTGCCCAAAGAGATGGTCCTGCCGTGCTCTTATTGAATACTGTCACAATTCATGCCAATTTTAGCCATTTTCTGCTGATTCCTAGGGAGCGGGTGCGACTTCTTTAGCACAAAAGCTTGATATTTCTTATGTGATTCTTATTTTTTTCACTCTTTGTTTTGTTTTGTTTTGTTTTTTCCAGAATACTGAGGGATGGTAATTTTCTTCCAAGGAAAATTTGCAGATTTGAATTACTTCTGTGAAATTTTATTTACTTCCTTTCTCCCTAGGGTTCCTTTTCCTCATACAAAGAAATCTGGAGTTGAGACCAGCATTTGTAATTTCAGGGATGATTCTTGTTGGACTTTTTGCAAACACTTGGTTTTTATCATTTTATAATGCACTCTGTCACCAATTAGTGGTGTTCACTAAGGAAATAGAATTATAGAAATTCTAATGGAAATCGTGGGTTTATATGGAGAAGAAATATTCAGACAGATCCTAGTTAAAACTACCAGAGATTTATAAAAGAAAATAAAATGAACCCTGTACTTAATGGTTTAATCCAAATCCTTTGGGATTACAATGAGACCTCCGTGGGGAAATATTGCACATCTGCTGAGTGGGAATAGAAGGATTTATACATTCTTTTGCAGCATCTGGTTCTTACACACATCAGGGAAGATGAAAGTTCATAACTCTGATCCAGTATAGCAATTTCACTGCTCCACAAAATCGGGACAATTATATAAATTCCTTCTTTTCCAAAGCACTGTTTCTCAGCTGAGATACTAAAACATGAAAGAACAGTGATTGCCACATTCTTAAATGTCAATTGATAACAAGAACACCTATTAAAAAGTACTATGAAGATCCATATCTAATTAACCTGCCAATTATGATGAAAAAATAACACAAACAATTAAGTTTTAATTATGTCCATTAAAATATTTTAAGTGCAATCTACTTGAGAAAGGTGATTAGGCTTTAACTAAGATATTTCAAAGCAGCTACAAGTTGCTATCCAGAGTGTCAATTAGCACAGTTTAGCTACTTTCTTACTGATATTCAAATGGTATTTGAAATGCCAGCAAAACACTTTAACACATCTAGATGCCTGATAGGTTAATCAAATGCTAACAGATTGCTTTCCAATGCATAATTTTGAATTAATTGCATTATATCTAAGCTTTCTTCAACAGTAGCATCTAGTTTTTAACTACATTACAAATGAAAATGTGCAATATTAAGTCTATAATTAAAATCTTAATTGAGTCAGGAAGTCATAACAATAAAAAGGTTGTTGAAAATTGCATTTATTTTATTATTCCTGATTCCCTATGTTCCCTTCAAAACAGAAATAATATGCATATTATGCATTAAATTCTAAATTCATATTATTTAGATTTAATGGGACTCTCTCTACACCGAATTAAATTAAAGAAGGATCAGGCCGTATCTCTACTGTCTTTATTTACTAAACAAGCATTCAGTGCATCATTTTCCTGGCCCCAAGAATTCTTAATTTAAGGAACCCAGGCTATCAACATAGATCAAAATTGCTTGGGTTTGCAAATCCTGGCTTTTAGGTTTGGGTGTCCAGCTAGGGACAAACCAAGACCTTCCTGTGGGAGATGAAGGTGTGAGATCCTCCTGTTCATGGCCTGAATCAGATCTCTGGAACACAGTGTTGGTGAACTTGAGACATGATGGAGTTATACCACCCTTCTTGTTATGGTACTGGGTGGGGAATAAAATGTTTTCATCATATCACTATTGATTTTTATTTCTTTATTTACACATTTTTATTTATTACACTGAGGAAGTGAATGATGCACTAATTTTAGCATGTTAATAAAAGCATAGTGCATTCTAATCACAATCCAACACAAATTTTGCTGCAGTCGCAATAGCGATTGTCTCTCTTATCTGTTCTTTAAGTAAATTTAAAAATAACTATTTTAGACATTAATCAGCCTCAATTCTCTTTCAAAAGTTCTATTTCTTCCTGTATATGCCATTTTTAATAGGCTGTTTTTCTGAACAGAAGTTCATGAGGCTCTCCAGTGATACATTAAGATGCAGCCTGGGAGAACCTCTGCTCGCTAAGTCATTTACTTCATTATTTGATGTTCTCATTTAGTGAAACAAACCCACCCTTAATTCCTGTAATACAATTAGTAGTTTGAGGCTATGCTGTTAAAACATGCTGTAGTTTGATAATGCTTGAATATTTGGATTTTAGCCTTGGTGTATATCAGCATGTAGTAACCGGATATTATTTTAATCAGACAGCATGTCCTCTCATCTAATTCATATTTTAATAATCTAGAATTTATCTATGGGACAAATGAATATGAGATTTACTCGAGAACAAAAAGATAAATAAAGCAATAATAAAACACAGAGGTAAAGACATTATGTAAATTGCACTATTAAGTTCATAAATCTGCAGATTTGATTCTCCTTTCATCCATCTTTTTCCCCTTTTGATTTCTTGCTGGTTATGTAATTTGTATCATTTTTCTCTCACTGGGATGCAAATCATGAGTCATCTAGAAAAACATGAGAAAAGCAGTAGGATTCAACTCACAGATTATAACACTGCAATTTAGGTGTGTGATGGCAAAACTCTACAATTGTGGTGTGACAGTGAACTTATTCTTCTGTGTAAAGGAAGTGAGACAGAGTGGAGTTTAAGCAGCACCAAAAGCAGTCTGGGTTACACAGCAGGAAGAACTTTTGCTCTGCAAAAAATTCATGGATTATGGGAATTTCTGCAACCTGTAACCCCATGTTTCTAAGAACAACTTAGACAAATGTTCATCATGAACTTTTATGATTAATTAATCCTATCTCTGTGCCTGAGTGTAGTCAGCACAAATGATCTCTTGAAATCCCATCCTGACCCACTTTCTTTGATAAATAATTTAAAAACATTTAGTTTTTTGAACAAATATTTTGCAAGATACTGATTTGAGTAAAGAAGGCAGTAAAAGCTGGTGAAAATAAATAAATATATGTATTTAAAGTATCATTATCCAGGAATCTGCATCTGAAATAAAGGTGTTTGAAATGCAGAAGAGGAAAAAATAATCAAGAAGGGAATTTCTTTGTATCAATGCCTCAGAGAGGAAATTGGGAGAGACAATTCATAAAAAGTGGTCAAATGGGCTGGAAATAATGATTCCTCTTTCAGTTACTTATCAATCTATAAAAATAACTGTCAGAAGGATATCAGGCTGTGAAATAAACTTAACCTAAGGAAGAATAATTATGAGAGATCTCAATCATAAAAGTGATAATCATGAATGAATTATAAGATCAGTAAAGACAGCTTTTTGTATGGGCAGAAAGACAGTTATGAGAAAATGCCTAAACAGTTAGTCATGCCAATTTTCAATTTGAAAATTCAAGTGACAGAAGATATTAGGGGGTGGAGGAGAAGTGGTGGTAAGCTGGAGATATATACATAGATATAGATATATATATATAGATGTATTTATGTACACACAAATTCACTGTCTCTGCTGTCTGTGACAGTACTCTCAGTGCCACAGAAAATTCATTTCTCCAGTTCCTCAGCTGCTCCCAGCTCTACTTGAATCTTCCCCACTCCATACATTCTAGACAGTGTTTTGAGGCTGTTTAGTACAATGACCAGCCAAATTTTGTTTAGACACTATATATATATTTTTTTTCCACCAGTCAGGCATGGCTGGCACCTCAGGATCAGAGAGACTTCTGCATTTCTAGAGCCAACTCCTGTTCTAACCACCACCCAAACTTCCAAAAAAGGGCTGCTCAGAAAGCAGAAGCAAGTACTTGTGTGCCTTTGTCTTATTACTTTTTATTCTTTTCTCTTGATGGATCACAAACAGATAAGTGCTGTTAAGAGGCTGTTTACCTGCAGCTGGGGAAAAAGATGGAGAGGAAATTATTGGACACAAAGCAAAACATAAAACAGGATAAATTCATAATCTCATTGACTCTAACAAGTAAAAACCACTGATAAGTAAAATATATTTTTCTTTATTATTGAAAATGTAATTTTCTTTTGCTTTTGAAAGATATAAAATAGTTATTGGCTTTCCCTTTACTTTTTGGACCCTCAAAATATCATCTTATTCTTTTGTCTTCCCTTTTATTTTTGCCATTTTTAGAAATTGATTTAATGATGATTTCAAGATTTTAATCAACTTTCAATTTATTCCAGTAAAAAAGAAATTTGATGAAAATGTTTCATTCTCATCTGTGCTATTTTATAAACAGGAAAATTTGATATGATAAGCATTTACTACAGGTCAGCTTCAACCCAAAATTTCCTATTGTCAGTGAGATATGAAGTCTCCATTGCACTGAAATATCAGCTCAGCTGCAGTGTGTTGGAGTGTCCTTACTGACTGCACGGGTACCTCTTGAACAATGGATGGTGACAATGGTGACAACCCAAATCTCACACTTGGAATCAAATTGCCTTAATCTGTATTATGGTGCTAATTATTTGATTTCTGAAGCTGGCAATTAAGTACAAGGACTTCTGTGTCAGCTGCAGGTAAACGTTTTCCAAAGAGTCACCACAGCTCATCAGAAAAAAATCTTGGTAATACTGAACTCTCTGTTGCAGAACAGATGTGTCTCACCGTTATAAACCAATGTATAAAATGAAATTAAATAGGGTGTTTGTCTTTAAAAATAATGCATTTCAAAAGCAAACAAAAAAATCCTTTGTAGGTGAAATCTAAAACTCAAAATATTCAAAGATAAAAAGGATTAAATTGAGTGTTTTGAAACATTTTAATCAATACAAGTCTCTGCACTCATCCTAATACACTGATTAACATTTACAGTTTTCATACAATGATCTGAATAATGACATTTCTTCATGTCAAATAATCTGTCCAGTAGTACTTCAAGACAAAAACACCACATTCCACTCCATTATGACAGTTTTGAAATATTGATTAATTTCTAGTTTTTGTTCAGGATGTTGAGGAGGTTAAAGAAGGAAAACTAAAGTACAGACAATTTATTAGGAAACTACAATGAGAAATTTAATGAATTTTACTAGTTACTAGATACTATCACCTATAAAAAAGATGTAAGAAAAAAAAATCCTTGGCATCATGGTCTCTACCAGTATAAGCAAGTCTCTGAATAATCCTTTAATGAAATTGTGCAAGAAAATAAATTGAAGCCATGTTGTAAAACTATCTTGAAAACAGTGCTAGAATGATTTGATGACATAATTGTATATTCATCTAACTATTAAACTTTTGATTTTCAGGAAACAAATGGTAATTACAACTAAAATACACCTTAAGAAATTTTCTAACCTTTTGTCTTCCTCCAAGGACTACATGTCAAGGATTTCTGACTGATGGCTTATTTTAGATGTCATTGTACATGGCTATGTTGTCATAGAATACCAAAGGATTATCAGCCCTTCTCTCTTTCTCTCCACCCCTGCACTTTTATAGCAACAGATATTGTAGGCTATTAGGTAATGCGGACCATGTGGGACAAATACAGCAGGAACAGAGAGGTGAAGATACAGGGCTAAAGCAGGTTGTGTGTGTGATTCTGATCATGGAAGAGATTCTCAGCAGATGGGAGTGGTGAGAGAGGATCTATATTCCAACACTTACTGTGATTTCCACTTTAATTTCAGGCTGTTGGATGAAAATGAGAGTCTTTAATCACATTTAGCAACTGAAAATTTAAGTATAAATCCACAAACATAAAAGTTCCTTTTGAAATCTGAGCACCCAACTTTTTACTCTCTCATATAAAAGTTTAATTTCAAGTACTTTGATTCAAATGCAATACTTTCAAAAAGAGAAAAGGAAAAAAAAACCTGCATACTGCAAGGCACACTCAGTAGTTAATTTGACAATGAAGCCATCCATTATGAGTGATCAAGTGATGAGTTATCTCATCAAAACCCACAATACAAGATTATTCCAGTGTTTAATTAGAGCAGTAGTAAAAAAGTCAAGCCAACAAAATATTTAACTCATCCCATTTAATCAATTCTTTGGAATTAAACAAAAAGTCTCACTTTTCAGTCTGGCAGTTTAAGATACACAAAGGCATCAACTTTTCAAAGAAAAGCATCCAAGCATATTTAATTTAGCAGTTGAGAAAGGTAGCAATTTAACAAATCTTCATTTTTTATTATTTCATCTCCTTTCTCCTGTTGGTGAGGTTCTTGTGGGCGCTGGGATCAGGTTTTAAAAATGTCATTCTGCACATCCCTACATTTTGCACGTCCGATGTCGGGAGAGGTTTGTGGGCAGAGCAGGCACCCCTGTCTGTCACCCACCTCTTCCCATCTGTCCCCTGAGGGCTGAGGTGCATCATTTCAGAACAGAGGAGATGGTGTAGGCAGAACTGTTGGGCTCAGCAGATCTGGATCAGCCCCTGCTTTGCCATTTGGCCACCCTTTGACAAATCTTTCCGCTGCCACTGATGCCTCAGGTTTTGGCTTTTATATTTTTCAGATTCTGTGCTGCTTTAGTGTGCACTTCGAGCTTCATATTAGGGGATGGTGAGCTCTCTTCACAGAGTAGGGAGACAAAACAATTCCTTCTCTAGCTGGGCATCAAGGACAAATGATCCAAATCTCAGGCCCAAGAGCATAAACAACGTGGACTGAAGAGAGAAAAACAAGAAGGATGGGACTGCATAACCCAAAGCTGTAACTGGACAGTTAACTCCAATATGCAAATGGAGCAGAACTTATAAAAGTGAGAGACCCCGTGACTGGTTGTGCATTTTGTGACCATTTTGGTTCATCTTGGGTGCAGCCCTGGCTGGGCTCTTGTGCTGCCCAAGGTGGATCCATGGAGGAGATCCTTTTAATAAATCCCTGCTTTATTCTTTAGCTCTGTCTAGTCTCTGCTCTAGGTCAGCCTTCACAAGGCATCACCACTGTCTTGGGTCAAAAGCCATAAAACACAGATTATGTTCAGGGTTTTGCTCCAGATCAAGTAGGAGTAAGATCTTAGAACAGGTCTCACACCACCTATGCTGAAGCTCATCAAAAGGTGGATATTTTCAAATAAAACCAGAAGGCAACCCAACAGAGCTCTTAGACTGAGGCACTGGCCTGGATATACTGGTATGAATAATACTATCACAGTGGAAGTCCACATGCTATGCAAGCTTCTTGGCAAGGTGTGTGGGGAGTTTGGAAGGATCTGGGTGTGACTGATGCAGTTAAACCTCTCTGTGTATTAAATCTGTGGAGATTTCCCCTGGATGGAATAGACTGTGTTCATACTTGCTCATAAAAACAGTATCAGGGCTTGGGCTCAAGTACTGTGATTATCTGTGATTATCTGTGATCTGTGATTATCTAATTCACCAGCTTCTAGCACATTCCATAATCTGGGTTACAGGAGGCACCAGTGAATATTTTCTGGGATAATAGAGAAGCATCAGAAGACAGTGATCCACAAAAAACCCCAACATGGTGACTATTACCATGTGTTTGAAGAAAGACCTAAAACACTCTGAATGTAAATTGGGTTTATGCCACTGGCTTCAGTGGCAGAGGAGGGACCTTGGGCTGATTAATTTTCCTGTGTTCATTTTTAAAATGAGTTTACACTGAATTATTTGTATTGATCAGGAGACTTTTCTTACCTGATGATAAAAAGGCAGTAAATTCTCACATCTACATACTCTCCCTCCACTTTCCTCTACATTTTTTGCTAGGGATATTTGTGGTATATTTCAAAACTGATCCTCCATCTCAAACCTCTCCCTGGAACTAACAGACCATAAATTGGTTAACCTTGAGGCTCCCAGATGGCAGACTCTATATGAGGGCAAATCCTCACCACTGTATGTTTTCCTTCTGATATGATGTGTTCTGCCAAGCTCTTTGAAAGTATGATGGATCAAGCTCCCTGCATCACTGAAGCTCCACAAATTTACACACCTCCACTAAATTTTCTCCACCATAAAATATTCTACTTTTAATACAGGAATGAGGTCCTCGCTAGTGCCACGTTAAGTGAAACTGAATTGGATCAGCTAAAAAGTAGGTTGTGAGTAATAGAAAAACTCTTTCTTTTTTAATAGTTGTTGGATGAAAAAAAGAGAACAATGTGAACAATACCTGACCTGGTGACTTGCATTGCAATAGGAAGAATCATCTCTTTGGGAAAATGAGGAAAGAAAAAAAAAAAACTTACAAAAAAGGATAGTTTTAGAAGAAAAAGTTAAAAAATGAGGAACTAGGACAGTCAGTGGCTCTGCCTCGGCTGAAGTATGGTCTCTAATGACTCCAGTGACACATAATCAATTTATGAGCTTTGTTGTATTACATTCACAGACAATGCAGATGTCATCATTTCCATGTCCCCTGAGAATGGGAAGTATATTATATTCACTCAAGAGTGCAAATGCCAGCAAAATCCAGTCATCCCAATTCACATGAAATTAATTTCTGCATAGTTCTACTCAGATTTTTTGCCTACCCAATAGTTGTGTCTCATAATGACTTTTTTTTTGCAACCTTTGAGAATTCTGTTGAAATAGTGATGTGATCAGAACTGCAAAATGAGATTTTGGAGCCTTTCAAATTCTGATTCTCCTGATCAACTTTCAGTGGTCTATGCCAGCTCTCAACCTAAATTTCTTAATACTCTGAGAAATCACATTCTAAAGGGATTTGTAAACAGGGATTTGCTTTTTCACAGCCCAAACCTACCTCCATAACTGAGATTCAGCTGTTTTATGCATACCCCAATAATACCTCTGCTGATTTCAATTAAATTTCACCAGAATACACTAGAATGGGTGAGTGCATGTTCTATTTTGTCATAGAGAAGCCTGGGCATAAATAAGTAATCAGAGAACTATTAAGGATTTGCATTTTCATATTTAACCTGTATTTTTAAAGAATTCCAGGAAGCTGTAGGATTCGATTTTTTCATCAGTCAAGACAGCCAAGTATCAATTTCACAAATAATGTAGTGTGAGAGTCTAAATTCCTGATCAATACTCCCCTGTCACTCATTTCTATTCCTGATCAGTCACATGCTGTTAACTGTCTCTTCTCTTAACAGAGTTTATGGTAAGAGATTAGGATTTATATGGTATTAAAGGATAAATAAACATTTGTCCAGAGCAGCTGGTGGTAAATTATGTACAACTCTCTGTTGATTCCTGAGACAGCAGAACTTGTCTTCAAGTCTTTCAGATCTTCTATAAACATTAAGGCTGAACTAAGCTGAGGGGAATAGGAAACTTTCAATCATGAAGAATGCAGCTTTTATTATTTTGGCAATGATTTCTATAATACATAAAATGCATATAAAATACTTATGCCTATCTAATTATACCTATAAAATGTATAATACTTCATATGATATTTGTATAATAATATTGTTTAATAATTGTAAACACTATAAAGCAGGATGGGGAAAAACCTGACATATGCTTCAAAAGCAGACAGATTTGGATGGCTTGGACTTGAATATTTGTGCATTTGTTATTTGGGATGCAGGGGTTATGATTACCCTCAAATTATATAGAATTCTGATGAATGCAAAAAATCTAATTATGAATGATTAATATTCAAGCAGCAAGTAACTCATGCTTCCCAGATAAAAAATTACTGACTTTTCTGTGGCAGAGGGTTAGGACATTGAGGAAGGATTTCTGAGTTTAATGACATCTCAAATATAACCATCATTTGCAAGCTATCACATACCTGCAGAAAGTAAAAAACAGTACTGGAAAAGATGTTTGCATCTAAGCATTTTAAGAATATTTCTCTTCCATTCAAGACAGAAGTTTAATTTACAGACTCTGTAGAAATCTAGTAAAATTTCATAGTTCTGTTTCCTGTTCCCATTTAGGAAATTGAGTTACAAATTCTCAATCTTAATGCAGAAGTGCAAGAAAAACAGTCTCTTACTTTTTGAGCAGATGGGAATCTAAGACTAGCCTTGATTTCTATTAAACTTATCAAGTCCTCACACTTGCAAGAATTTTGCAGTATCACAAAATCAGTGTGTGGTTAAAACCATAGTTTAACTGAATAACGAGAATTGAATTTGGCTGGCGTGTTTTGTGGAATGGCAATATGGCAGTGGTCTGGCTCGAGGGGCCAATTTTAAGTGTACAAAAGGTCCAGGATTTGGGGAACCACAGTAGTGAATTGGGCAGCATTGGAATATGGTGCAATATGAGTTTAATCTCACCATAAATGACGTGCAGAAAGATTCATCTAGAAGAAACACCCTACTCCCAAGCACTGAACCCGTGGCATTAATGAGATTTACTTACACACAAATCGAAATTCCAGAGAAGGGAAAGACTATTGCACAGACCAGCCAGTGCAAGACGTGGCTCTGAGCTGGAAGTGAGCGTTCTGAAACATTAAACCAGGTGGGCGTTTGACTTTCTGTGAGCCCCAGAACAAAGCTGCTCTTGGAAGACGCTCTCCGAGACCTCTGGCCACCGCGATGCTCGTGATCCACGGGTGAGCTCAGGGCTCTCTTCTCTTCAGAGGAATCTTGTTGAACTCTGACTTGGCAAAGTCAAGAGGTGGAAGTCAGCCTCTCCACTTTGAAAGATTGGCCCCATGGGTCTTTATTCGTATTTTAAGATCTGCACAACTGTTTGAAGAAAGAAGAGGTGAGAAGGGCAGAAAACCTTTTTTCTAAAGGGTTCTTGTACTTATATCCAAGACTACAACAATAGAAGAGATGAGAGATAGGATGCCCCTGACTGATAAAGCTCTTCCTTTCCTTTAGATGTCTTCCAAGTCGTGTGAAAACGAGGCCCACCCATTCTTAATTCTTTGGGACACCTTTTGAACTTGTGGTTTTCAGATCATGAAGTCTTAAACAAGAAGTGTTGCAACTAGGCTGAAAATTATATTTTGGTGATGTCTCTCTATCCTCCCTTTACCATGACTTATAATGTGAAGGTATTTCTGTTATCTTCTTCTTCTTGAAACTATCCTTTCAGGTTTTTTGTTGTTGGTTTTTGGTTGTTTTTTTTTTTTTTTTTAATTGACATGGAATATTTAAATTTCTTGTTTTCTCCAGTTAGTTATCCTGTTTGGAGTCGCTTATAAATGTTACATGATTTATAGCCAACACTTAGTAGCTTGCTTGCAATTTTCTCTCAGGATCCTCCAATCAGCGCTACAACAAGAAGCCAGCCCCAATGACAGCCTCCAATGTCTCTAATTACTCTTTTTCCTGAGAGCAAGCAGGAAAGCCCCATTTCTGTGGTGGAGAAACCCCATCACACCTGCTTTGATCTGGACACATGCCCTCAGTTGTCCTCTAAGCCTGTCCACTGTGAGAGTGCCTTTCTGAAAAGCATTCATTTCTCCATCTTTCACTGGGATAGAAAATATGTACATAAATCAGCTGGGAATCAGTTTCCAATCACACTTTTTGTTCTGCCTATTTGCTCATTTTTAGTAGAATGGACCTATGTGCTGAAGGTGGTTTTTGGTTGTTTGTACAAGGTATGCTTGGTACAAGATATGCTTTTTTCAATAAAAAAGATTTTTTTATTGAAATCCATTGCAATGGATATAAGGGAAAAGGTACTATAGGAAAAAAGGATCTATTACATCAGACTTTTTGGATGTGGCCTTTACCCTCATGCATTTTTGGAGGGTTTTATATGTCTAAGATTTTAAATAGTAGTGAATAGCCTTTGTTGTTTGTAATCAGACGTGCTTATTTTAAAAGACAGAAACCATAAATTCTATTTTGTGTATGCAGAGGACATGATTCCTTCCTCTAGAGACAAAATATATGTGTACATTTAATGGGGGAAGAAGGGAGAGAAGGGTTAGGAAAAGAGAATAAAGTGACATGATCCATGGATGTAGAAAATGAAACGAGATTCTATCAAAACTTAACAAGTGAAAGTGCCAAGTTGCACGTGACTTTCCAAAATGGCAAATTGCAATCTTAGAATCAAGTTTCTCAAGTTCCCAATCTCCTACACAGGCTGGTTTCCCTTCATGTGTTGCTCTCCCTGGATACATCATGTCTGGGGCAGTGTGCTGTGAAAACACCAATTACAAGCTGTTGTTGGACTTGTCTGTTGGAAATATGAATTTTTTAATGGAAAAATGCTTACTTTGAGATAGATATATGAACCATCAGATTTCTTCTACATAAGCAAGCTGCCCAGCCTGATATTGAATAACTTCTTGAAAGGAATTCCATGTGTCAGCCCCAGTTGGGGCAAGAGGCTTTATCCAGGCCACAGCCAAGGTAACATTTTGTCTATTCTACACTTTTACAATGACATAATCTTCATTATGCATCTACCTGCTGCTGTTCTTGTTGAATTTTATTTCATAAAACAGGGTATGACTGATGCAACAGCTTTTACCTTTATCCACATGTGGAAGAATCAACACACATTCCAGCCAAACTCTCCAGGCAACAATTGCAGGTTGTAGTCATAATGGTGGGAAATGAGATTGCTTCCTGTATCTGCAAATTAGTACATTTTGCAGTAGATGCAAGGTTTTACATAACAATTTGTAAAAGCCTCTGGATATTAATAAACCTAAAGGGGTAAAATCCTGAACCATGTTGTGGACATCTTGTGCACTCCCCCGGTTTAATGGAATCAGGATTTCACCTGTTCTGAATAAAGCTGGTTTTAACTTAGCTGCAAAACACAGCTGAGTCCTCATCACTCTGAGATAACAAAGCGCCAATGAGATTTAAGTTCTTGTTCCATTTTCCTTGTTAGAGAGGCTCAATTTTTTGTATACTCCACTAATTAAATGCTTCTTAAACTACTTAACAGATTTATTTATGTCATTCTTACAACTGAGCATTGTTTTGGTTTCTTTTAAGATGTGTTGAAACTAAGAGCAATGCTCAGATAATTCTGCTGTCTTCAAATCAGCATATTTAATACATATATTTGTATCATTCTCATGGTGAAATTGGTGCACAGAAATCAACAATCAGAAGAAGAAACCCAAACTCCTCAAACATTCATTTAAAATGTGTTTTCTTGACATTCCTACAGGACATTGGTCAAGTGTCTTCTTGTTTTGGTTTATATTTTAAATGAAAAATATTATAATTTTGAATAAGAAAATGTAGCTACAGTGTTTTCTAAATGAAATGTTGCATTTGGAGTAGTGGTTCATTATACAGCAAAAAAGTCCTAAGGCTGGAAAGAAATGTGGTGTGTTTGAATTTGCATTTTTGCTTAAAGCCTGAGTAAGAAATATTTTCTCTGCTTTTCTAAAAGAGGTAGAGTGAAGGTAATAATTTGCACTTGAATAAAAAGTAGGTACAATAGCTAAAGAACTGGTTTAATATTAAACTTTCAGTGCAATTAATTACTTAGGCTTGAATCCAGAGTGAAGACTTTGGTCCCTAAAACTGTGAATTGGAGCATCAAACTCTTGATGGCCCTCACAATGAAACCCAGGATGCTCTCTTAGGCATTCGTGTTTTTCACACAGTGTTTTAAAAGTCTTGAGCCAGGAGTTATGGAATTGCAACCTGGCCAACATAACCTCATGGGGAGCTGAGCAACAGGGAACACAAAGGGCAGGATAGGTGTGTAAATTTCCTCTTCCTTGCAAATGCAGATTATTATTATTTTCTATCTTTCACAAACCTCCCCTCACTCTCCTGGTTTAGCAACAGCTGCACACTGCAGCCTGCCTTGTACTAGTACTGCCTTTTTTGGTGGACAGCTCACAGCTCAAGAGCTGCAGGTATCTTGAAAGCTTTCACTGTTTCTGCACATACCAGGACATGAAAGGTTAGTAAGGTTTTCTGTCAGAGCTTCCCAGTCATTTCTGGATTAGATGCTTATTAATTACTGCAGATCCCACGTCATTTTTGGTCCTGAATTTTCGTGGCTCAGCTCTTTCAGCTGCAGACAAATTTATTTTTTAGTAGCACTTGGTGAAGAGTTTCTGACTCAAACACAGGACTGAGAGAGTTGTAAGACTTCCACAGCTTTTTAATTAAGAGGAAAAAACTTATACTAGCTGTGGGCTATGGGTGTAATATATTCATGGTGGCTTTTGGTTGTGCCCATATTAGAACAGAACTGAGTCATGTTGGATCAGTCTGGAGATTCACAGTTGGGAGGGAGAAAGTGTACATTACTAGCAGGAGTAAGTCTGTAGGAGGCTGTTAACTATAGACAAAAATCTCTGTGAATAACAATTAATTAGCACTTTGCAGGCAGAAGGGGCACCTTAACCAGCAGTGGCTAGAAAGTGAGGCTTTGGTCATGATTCTCATCTGGAATTTTGAAGATTTCAGGTTAGTTCATGTTCCTGTCCCTGACTCCAAGATGGAAATTAAACCACTGGTTTTTCCACACTCCCTTTCCTCTTGTTTATAATAAACTTTTTGTCCACTGCTTGCATGTTCTGGATTTTTTTCTGTCTCTCACAAACTATTTTTCTAGCAAACTATGGTTTCCTGTTCCAATTACTTAATTGGTTCTGCTACAATTTGGTAAATAATCTTTGGACACTGGTTTTACTTTCAAACACTGTCCTCACAAAAACATTGCTACTGTGTACCAGAAAGACATCCATGCTGGACAGAAATTGCAGTGCTGAGTGTCATTAGAACTCTTTTTGAAAGGCTTTTTTTCAACTCTTTTTGAACTCTTTTTTTCATGCTTTGTATCATGATAATTGGTTCAGCTGTGTGGAACCACTTTTGGGTCCTGCAGGGTCCACAGAGCCAGATGTAACACCAAACAGTATTCTCTGTGATGGGCATAGTTCAGCACTGTATTACTGACAGGTTTACAGGGTTTTTTCATGTTAATCATGACTGAGATATAAAAGATTAATAATTACAACTGCTGAAAAAAAAAAGATCATTATGCAAATTTTAACATTGTGTTCCTGGAGGGAAAAACCTTTCCTAACTAAGCACTTTAACAGAAGATAAACAAGCATTTTCCAAAAGGTACAGCTTACAGCCTCATCAAATAATTCTATGATACCTTCATTCTTGCTAATCTGTCCCTGCAGAAAGACAATCTCTTCTGTTTTACACACTACTGAGTCTTTAGGGTTGAAAACTTCCTTTGAAACCTTCCTTTGAATATGATTGTTAATAATGAGGAGTCATTAGCATATATTTTAATGAAATCAATGGATTATATTTTGACTAAACAGCTTCATGGACTCTAGTCTCCACTTCTGGATTTTTATTTTGATGGCTGTGGATAAAACCAGAAATCCATATTGGAAGGACTGAGTCCAAAGCCAGCATTAATGTGTTATCACATAGGGTCAGGCTTAGCAACAAAAGCTAATGGAACTCTCTGAGAACAGGATTATTATTGTATTAACTTTCACACTGTGGACAAAACCCATCTTTCAAAATATTCAGAAGACATCCAGTGTTCCTGACCAGAATTACTCCTCTTGGACTTTTTTTTTTCACTGTATGTGCTGCCTAGATGTGTTTTGCTTAAATGGAAATTTTTCACCCAAGAGGACAGAGTAAGATGACTTAATTGCATTTCTGAAATGACAGGTTCTGTTCTACAGCAGCTCTATCACCCTTGCACAGATTCTCTTTAAAAATGAACCATATTTCAAATTCAAGTTCAGTACTGCATCACAATTTATTCTCCTTTTATTATTCCTCTATAAAATGAGTTATTCTTAACTATTTTTAGCATATTTAATCCCTAGTTGGTGTGTCACTGAAGCTAACCCAAATCTATAGATGCTATTTCATGTCAAGACCTCACAATAATACCTCAAACCTTCTTACAATTAAAGTCTGCAGTACTTACCTAAATACTAACTTTAAAAAGGAAGAATCACCTGTGCTCTGCAGTTCCACTTCAGAATTTCCTTTGGGGTGTTTTATTTAAATCTGCAGGAGAACAGCTCAGCATGCACAGGGTCAGGGCTATGTTGACCTCCTGATTGAGGGCAGGAATAGTAGAGAAAATTCTCTGTAGGTCTGGCAAAAAGGGAGCTCTTCAGCAAAAAGATTAGTCTTTTGTCCTCACCCCTTTAGGTCTTTGGCTAGAAAGATTATGCTCTCTCTCCAACTGGCTAAAAAAAAAAATGTGTGAGAGTAAGAATTTGATGTAGTGTGACAATAATGGCTTTAAAAAGTAATTTTTGTACTGGTGGGCTGAGGCAGACTAAGCTCAGGCAGGATGAGCACGAGCCACCTCTGAGCTGGAAGGAGTTATTCACCCCAGCCAGCTCCTGGTGGAGAGAAGGTCCTGGCTGGGAGAGAGAGAAGGTCCTCCCTGTGAGAGAAACTCGTGCTCCCTCTGCTCCAGGGCAGGGTGGGGACTGCCAGGGAAGCAGCTCAGAGGCAGCTCTCACTTTGGAGCTGCACTGCAACCTGACAGGATCCTTCACATCCCTGAGCACTGAGATTTGGGCCATTCCTCTTTGGTTTTTCAGTGATCTGCTAAAATCAGGCACTGACACAAACATCTCAGTGGGGAATCAAGCTCCGCATCTTTCCCAAAATCCTGAAAGTATGGTTGATTAATTTAAAGTATTTGCACTAAGTACAGGGCAGAAGTCTCAGAAAATCAGGTGCACTCAGAGTATTTCATAACCTCTTCAACCCAGGTTTTGGTCTCTTAACCACCTCTTTTGATTTAAGGCTTCATTTTGCTATTGTTCTCCTGACCACCTCACTATTTTTTGAGCCTGTTTATCAAAAGCAACAGAAAGGCTAGAAGCTTTGATATTTGAAATGAATTTAAAATAGGCTGAGTTTAGTTGTCCCTCTTTGCCCACAGTACTTTCAGTTCTGCAGTTCATTCATTTTCTTAATAACACATGTACACGTTACATCGAGTTATGAAAGGCATTAGGAAGAATCCNCACATGTGCATTTGTCTTACCTGTGCAAATTAATGTTCTAGCAGTGGTGGGTTCTGATGTATGGCAGGAAAAAATATAAGCAATCAATACAGCTTGTAAATATTGAAGTGCTACCATATAGAACAACAGGAAGCACTGGAATAATAAGACTAAGAAGAGAGAGAAACTTATCAATACCCAGTACAAATCCTAATAGTTACCTGCAATATGGTTACCTTGATTTTCCTATAAGGCTTTATTCCTAGAAAGGTCCCAAATAATCCTCTCCCATTATCCATGGACTTTGCCCATTTACTGACATAACTTCCCCTCTCACCACCTCTGAACTCCATCATCCCTCCCAGCCCCTTCTGCAACTTCTGTCAGCATCTTGTCTTATCCTGAGATAATTCTGTATGTCACATCCAGCAATTTCTTTGTCATGTCCAGCAGTTTGCCATGTCCATGTGCCATCCCTGACAACATGAATAAATTAAGGGAATCAAAGCAGATTATTCCTGATGAGACAAGAGATGCAGAGCAGCCTGGGAATGGGTCCAGTGGCTGGCACTGGCACTGTTCTCCAGACACACACGATACATTCTGTGCCTCACAAACCTTGGAGCCATGGAACCTTCCCCTCACTCATCTTGCCCTTCCATGGAAAAGCATCTCTCAAACCCAAAGTCCAGCCCAGGCAGCCATTTCCAAGCTTCTTAGAAAAGCATTTGCTGATATGTGAGTAGGGAAACCTCTGCTCTGGGCTTAGAAGAAAAAGCAAAACCTCATAATTCAAAGAGAAATGTCTGATGAGAATGTCAGTGAATAAACAGGAAAAAAAAAATGCAGTTATGTACTTTTCAGCATTTCTCCTACACTACTACTTAGTAAGAAGTGTCTGCTTCCTGCCAGATACTGATAACCTACAATTTAGCCACAAGTTTCTATTGAAGAATTCCTCTTTTGAGTGATTTTCCATCAGACTAACTTCATTCTTTGTAACATTATCCCCCATTTC